>CAUYQV010130894.1:0-19354 GCA_963574575.1 Galagoides demidoff
ATGGCCAGGCATTGTGGCGGATGCCTGTGGTCCCAGCTACTTGGGAGGTGGAGGCAGGAGACTCGCTTGAGCCCAGGAGTTGGAGGTTGCTATGAGCTGTGATGCCACAGCACTCTACCCAGGGGGATAGCTTGAGGCTCCATCTCAAAAAAAAAAAAAAAAAAAAACAATAGAGTTAAACGGCTCTGAGGGATGTATAATGCTTTTAAATTAAAAAAAGAAAGCAAGTTAGTCTGGGTGCAGTGGCTCATGCCTGTAATCCTAGCACTCTGGGAAGCTGAGGCAGGAGGACTACTTGAGCTCAGGAGTTCAAGACCAGCTTGAGGAAAGGCTGAGACCCCATCTCTACAAAAAATAGAAAAATTAGTCAAGCGTGGTGGCATGTGACTGATGTCCCAGCTACTCAGGAGGCTGAGGCACAAGGATCGCTTGAGCCCAGGATTTTGAGGTTGCTGTGAGCTATGATGACACCACTATATTCTAGCCCAGGTGACAGAATGAGATCACATCTCAATTTAAAAAAAAAAAAAAAAAAAGGATGGGGCTTGGGGCCTGTAGCTCAGTGAGTAAGGTGCCAGCCACATACACCAAGGCTGGCAGGTTCCAGCCCGGCCTGGGCCTGCTAAAAGAACAAGGACAACTGCAATCAAAAAAAAAAAAAAAAAATAGCTGGGTGTTGTGGCAAGTGCCTGTGGTCCCAGCTACTTGGGAGGCTGAGGCAAGAGAATTGCTTAAGCCCAAGTGTTTGAGATTGCTGTGAGCTATGACACCACAGCATTCTAACAAAGGTGACATAATGAGACTCTGTCTCAAAAAAAAAAGGAAACGAAAAGAAAGTTCTAGCGCAATATGCTCAGTAGGACTCATTTTACAAATGTACACATGTAAATTTGATAAATGGCCTCATCCCTCCCCTATCTCCTCCTCCAATCCTCTGCCGGAGATTTGTGGACTTTTTTACACTGAAAGACGTTCATGATATTTGAATGGATGGAAAAAGCAAGGAAAACAATGTGTACCACATGAGTCCAATTGGTAAGCATATAGAGAGAGTATATAGAACACGTATATAGAATAAATATAATTGCCCTCTTCATTCCTACCCCATTCAAGTATCCCCCACCCCCACTCTTTATGGCATGAAGAGATGTCACACTGCATTGTAAGTGAAAAAAGTAAACGACTGAGCAACAAACATCACATGATCTCATTTCACAGAAGCATATATCTGTATACAAATGGCAGGAGGAAATCCATTGGCTCATATCCCTTTTAACCTTACTCCACCCCCAAGAGGCTGGAACCCTGATCTAGTAGTTGGGTCCAACTCCAGGATATCTATTGGCCCACGATTACCAGTGGGTAGGGGAGCTATGTGATCATAGGTATGTTCTTTTCCATCATCCTCTTATTTCCACAGATTCTCATCTCTTCAGCCACCTGTCCTATATGGTCAGAGAGTTAGAAGACTCCAGAATTCATCCTGGGCTCGGAGAAGGACAAAGTTCCCTTAACATAACCTTGGTAATAAGCCATGTGCTCCAGCTTATCAAAGACAGACACGCTGGGATTTCAGCACAAGTTCAGCTAACTATAAAATACCATCTCCTTCCCCATCATTTTGTGTTCACTTCTCTCCATTGGGAACCTTGAGAGAACAGCTGAATCCTTTGGTTGAGCCAAGGTAACCAGATACCATCTGAAGTTCACAGGGGCCCCCAACATGCCCAGAGGGAAACTGGAAGGATATATTTCTGATTTTGTCTAACGGTTGTCTCTTAGAGCTAAAATTATGATGTTTGATATGTTCTTTTTATGCTTACCCATACTTTTCAACCTTTCTACAAACAAATGGTATATGTTACTTGAATGGAAAGAAAATGAATAAGAAATGATCATTCCAGGGGTGGGGACTCTGCGGTTTTGGTTGGAGCCACGTGTGGCTTTCTGGATCCGTGAGCATGGCCTTTTCACTTTTGGATTCATTAGAACCCAAATTTTATAAAACAAATCCTTTTCATCAGACAATACCCTGTGTTATTAATTCTTCTTAGATTTTTGGAAGAAAACTAAAATATTCTAAGGGAAAGCATTCCCTCCTTACTTTTCAGAAAGGCATAGTTTCCCCTTTTGCAAAAAGTATGGAACCCATGATTTAAGATCTGGGCTTCCCCGTAGTGTAATATTATAACTTACCACCAAAAAACCTGACTTTAGAGCTTCAAGTTTTATTATCTGTATTTTTATTTGCTTTTAAAGCTCTCCGTTGCAAAGACGTTTATTTTCAGCAACACAAGTGATCAATTCTCTCCCTCTTCTCCCCTATCTCAAAGTGCCTTTGAAAGGCCCAGGATAAAAATCAACATTCCCCAGAAGTGGACGCTTTTCTGTTATTGTATGGTCTGTGCTGGTGTTCAAGTACCTTTTGTTTTCTTTTCTTTGTGCTCCCTGATTTCAAATTGCAATAAAAAAATACTGAGAGTTGCCTGACTGATACAGCCTGCACTCACAAAGAAAGGAACTAATGTGTGAAGTCTCTGAAACTTACAGGTTTAATTGTTACAGCAGCTGGTGGGGTTCTGACTAATCCAAACACCAGAATGTAGAAAGAATGAGAGACAGAGACAAAATGTGATGTCAAGGTCTAGAGTTTCTAAAGCTTTACAAGCTAGGATGAAGGTGTCAGTATTTATCCTGACAGCAATAGGAAGCTGTTCTTTTAAGAGTTCTACTTAGGGCTCGGTGCCTGTGGCTCAATCGGCTAAGGAGCCAGCCACATACACCTAAGGTGGTGGGTTCGAATCCCCAGCCCGGGCCCACCAAACAACAATGATGGCTGCAACTAAAAAATGGCCGGACGTCGTGGCGGGCGCCTGTGGTCCCAGCTACTTGGGAGGCGGAGGCAGGAGACTCGCTTGAGCCCAGGAGTTGGAGGTTGCTATGATGCCATGGCACTCTACCCAGGGGCATAGCTTGAGGCTCCGTCTCAAAAAAAAAAAAAAAAGGAGTTCTACTTAGGGCTTGGCGCCCATGGTACAGTGGTTATAGCGCCACCCACATACACTGAAGGTGTCATGTTCAAACCCGGCCCTGGCCAGCTAACCAACAATGACAGTTGCAACAAAAAATAGCCAGTTGTGGTGAACACCTGCTGTCCCAGCTACATGGGAGGCTGAGGCAAGAGAATCGCTTAATCCCAAGAGGTTGCTGTGAGCTATAACTCCACGGAACTCTACTGAGGGCAACATAGTGAGACTGTCTCAAAAAAAAAATGTTCTAATTAGGAGAGAAGCATAATTAGGTTTGCATTTTAAAAGGGTCATTTTTATCTGATTACTTAATGATTACCTAATGTAAGCTTTGGTGTTTTCTGGATGGTGGGATATCAGATGAATTTTTTTTTTTTTGAGACAGAGTCTCATTATGTCACCCTCAGTAGAGTGCTATGATGTCACAGCTCACAGCAACCTCAAACACTTGGGCTTAAGCAATTATCTTGTCTCAGCCTCCCAAGTAGCTGGGACCACAGGCACTCACCACAATGCCCAGTTATTTTTTTTTTTTTTTGGTTGCAGTTGTCCTTGTTCTTTTAGCAGGCCCAGGCCGGGCTGGAACCCGTCACCCTTGGTATATGTGGCTGGCACCCTACTCACTGAGCCACAGGCACCCAGATGACATTTTTTTATAACTTCCCCTTTAGACCTTTCTGAACCACCTGAATATCTTGTGATTGATATAATACTTTAATCCCCTCCCATTAAAAAATGTTATTCACTAAAATGAAAATTAATATGGAATTTCTTTCTGCAATATGGACCATGGGTTGGAGAAGGCAATTCAGAAGTATTGAGGCATTCAAGAAGAGATGACGGGGCTCAACGCCTGTGGCTCAAGCGGCTAAGGTGCCAGCCACATACACCTGAGCTGGTGGGTTCGAATCCAGCCTAGCCCACCAAACAACAATGATGGCTGCAACCAAAAAATAATAATAATAATAACCGGGCATTGTGACGGGCGCTTGTAGTCCCAGCTACTTGGGAGGTGGAGGCAGGAGACTCGCTTGAGCCCAGGAGGTGGAGGTTGCTGTAAGCTGTGATGCCATAGCACTCTACCCAGGGGGACAGCTTGAGGCTCTGTCTCAAAAAAAAAAAAAAAAGAAGAGAGGACGGTAACTTAGAGTTGGAAAGTAGCAGAATAGAATACAGAAAAGACCATCAGAAAGTTCTGATGGGTTTATGCATGAGAATGACGTGTGTGTTTTGGCTGCTGCCTAGAGGATGGAGTACCGACCCAGGGGCATCTGAAGCAGAGACGCTGTGGAGGGCCCACCAGGGCCACCAGGCCTGGAGATGGGACAGAGCCGTAGAAGGCAGATGCTAGAAGGTGAATAGTGGTGACCAGGCAATCAAAGATGAGGCATGGTTTTCTGGTTTGGCCAGTGGGGAGGTGGGGGTGCTGTCTACCAAGATGTGGAGCCCCAAGGGAGGAGGGTTTTGTGAGGGAGAGAGGGACCCAGCCTGGGAGCTGGCCGGAGCAGCCTGAGAGGAATCCAGATCTTCTCTCCTCCCTCAGGGGGACAGGGACTCCCTGCCAAACCTTATAACCAAATAAGCACAAAGGAGCAACCAGGGGGCGTGGAGAAGGAAGAAAGAGGACAGTAAGGTAGAGGAGGGGACAGAAAAGGAAGAAAACTAAGGAGGAAGCAAACTGGAACACAGACATTAAAAAACAGTGTGAAACACCTTCCACCTTCATTTTGCTCAAAAGTGCTGGTGCAGAAGTTGACTGCCCAGGGTGACTGGTGAACTGTGGTAGGAGAGAGTAAGAATCACCCAGAACAAAAGGAGAGCTGCCTGTCCTGAGGCTTGTTTGGGGTTTTAACCAGGTTAAAGTCTCCTTTGGGGAAGCAGAAAAAACCATTTCGGTTAAGCCCCAGGGGAATGGGAAGGGTTGGGGTCAGGTGGAGCAGCTGGAGAAGACGAGAATGGAGGAACAGAGAAGGCAGAGCTAGGCTGCCTGGGCTCAAAGGCCAGCACCACTGCTTGCAGGCTGAGTGACCTTGGGCAGGTGACTTGACCTCTCTGAGGCTCAGTTTCCTTATGTGTAAAATGCAAGAGCTAATAATATACCTAATTCCTAGGAAAGTTGGGACATGCTAAGTGTCTGACACATGGCAAATGCTCACTGAATGTCGTGGATGGAATGAATGAGTCGCAGCCACCACTGCTATTACTAGCAAAGGAGCCTTTTCCCCCCAGTCACTTGATGCCATAGGAGGAAATTTTCCACCCTGTAAGTCACCAGAGCTGATCATATTATTCAACCACCTGTGAACTAAAATAGAATCTAAGGCTCCCCCTCAGTGGCTGACTGACTAGACCCCCTGTTGGTCAAAAGGATCCCTAAAACTGACTTGCTAGCCATGAGAAGGAGATCAGACTTGCCTCATCATGCCCCCTGCCCCTCTTAGAGATGGTCTTAGTGACTCACTAACAGGCCTCAGGCTATGTAGGACCTACCTACACTCCTCAACATACATAACCACTTGAGTCAATTTGTCTGTAATTAGACCCTTTATCTCAAGCATCCCTTTTCACTGCCAATTGTCAGCTAAAGAATCTTTAAACCCACCTATAACGGGTAAGCTCCCCACTTCCAGATGTCCCACCTTTTGGGGCCAAACCAGTGTATGGTTCCCACGTTTTGATTTATGACCTTCCCTGTACTGTCTGTCTCCCTACAGTGTATAAATCCGATCTGTAACCCCACACCTCAAGTCCACATGCGCAAGGCTTCTTGGGTGTGGCTCCGGGTTATTGTCCTCAAATCTGGCTCAGAAGAAACCTCCTCAAATTATTTTACTGAGTATGGCTTCTTTTCCATTAACACACCTAAAACTCTCCAACAAAAATTAAATCCAAACTTCCTACCACAGCCTTTGAGGCTCTGTGTGATCCGCCACTGCCCACAACTCCAGACTCACCTTGTTCACCTCGCTGCAGCCTCGAGACGTTTTTCCCCTACTCCTTGATTTCCCAGCTCAGCTTTTTGCCTGTGCTGTGCCCTTTGTCCAGAGCACCCTTCCCTCTGCTCTCTGCATGCCTGGTTACCCACTGTCCTGCACACTGTGGCTGAAATCTCCATCCCAGGCTTCCCTGACAGCCCCATCTGAAGCTGCCTGTCAGGCTGTATCAAGTCCTCTTTCTGTTTTCTTCACAAGTAGCACATTTATTGTTACATATTTGTTTGTTCACAAGGGTTTTGTCCAGCTTTCTACCCCCTGTGAGCTTCACGAGGGCAGGGCCTTGTATGCCAAGCCGATGGCACCGCAAGGCCTCATTAAAAGCATGATAAGTGAAGGAACGCCAGGCTCATCAAAGAACCTTCTCCACATTAAGCCACCTTAATGTGGCTTCCCACAAACTCTCTTTTAGGAAGGAATGGGACACACAGGATGAGTGTGTTCCAGCCTGCGGGGGGGGGCTGGACTGCTCCGTGGAAATTAAGTTGGCATTCTGATGTTTGCAAAAAGAGAAAAATGGAAGTGGAACAGCTTGTAGCCCAAGGGTGGAGAGAGAAAGGACAAAGAGAAACGGAGGAGAAATATTAGAGCACCCAGAATGCAGCCCCTTATCACGGGCTCTGGGGCCCTATCCAATCTGTCACGCAGAATTGCGATGCTTTGTTTTCTGCTCTGCTTCCCCAAGAAGACTGTGAGTTATGTAGGGGCCACTTGATGATGCTGTGGTGCAGCTGTGTCCCATCCCCATCTCTGCAGTCTGAGTGCAATGCCTGCCACAGAGTCCGCACCCAATTATTATTTGTTGAAAGGCTGTTAAATCCTGCACTGGGTTTCTTCCCTGCTTCCAGCCTGTTCTGCAAAAAGGTGAAAACAACTCGCTACATCCAGACCCTTATAGATTTTAACAGGCAGTGAGTCTAAACAGGAGGGAAGAAAGGTGTTTTTCCCAATAGAAATCCCTCCCTCACATTGATTTTCTTAGTGGTAATGATGACGGTTGCTTTTATTTTGTTATCTCTGCAGTAAACACAGACTGAACAAAGACCCCAGATATTCAAAGTCGATCAAGTTTCAAATGTCCTTTCCTCTTGCCCTTATATAAAAGCTGCCCCCAGATTTCTAATTTCTGGTTCTGGATTCTGGATTTAGGAAATGCCCAAGTACAGACTTTGTTACCTGGAGAGAAAAGTTCATTCCAGGGCTTGTTTAATTAATCATAATAATAATATGATTATTGTTATTGACTGCTTTGCAGTGTGCCAGGCTCTGTGCTCCATGCATTGCAAGGATCACATACTATTTAAATCAGGGTTCTGCCAGGCACGGTGGCTCACACCTGTAATCCCAGCACTTGGGAGGCTGAGGTGGATAGATTGCCTGATCTTGTGAGTTCGAGACCAGTCTGAGCCAGAGAGAGACCTTGTCTCTAATAAAAAAAAAAAAAAAAAGCCAGGTGTTGTGGTGGGCACCTGTAGTCCCAGCTACTTGGGAGGCTGAGGCAAGAAAATCACTTAAGCCCAGGAGCTTGACATTGCTGTGAGCTACGATGCCACAGCACTCTAATGAGGGTGACAAAGTGAGACTCTGTCTCAAAAAATATAAACCAGGGTTCTGTGAGATCAGGATTAGTTTCCTTCTCATTTCAGAGAAGAGAAACCTGAGGCTGTGGTGGGCAAACAGCCTGTGCAAGGTCATCCAGGGAGAAAATGAAAGGTCTTACACCTGTCATGAACAAAACCTCATATTTTCAACATAGGGCCCATTTGTGCTTGTTTTACTTTTGTTTTCATTGTTATTTCTGACAGGGGCTGGGGATCCTATTCCTCCTTCACTGAGCCTCCAGAAAGCAGGGGTTACTGGCATAATTCTTCTTTTTCCAGCTGCTCCATTTCCTGAGATCTTCACAAGAGTGAAGAGGTTCTATGAAAAAACAACAACAGGCCAGGCGCAGTGGCTCACACCTGTAATCCTAGTACTCTGGGAGGCCAAGAAAAGTGGAGCGCTTGAGCTCAGGAGTTCCAGACCAGCCTGAGCAAGAGCGAGACCCCATCTGGAAAGAAAGGGAAGGGAAAGGAGGAGAGGGGAAGGGAAGACAGACAACAACATCTGTGTATCTCCCTGAACTACAGAAACTCACTGAGGAGGGATCCAAGCATCCCAGGCTAGATGCCAATAAGGGAGGCAGGCACTGGGCCTTCCTTCCAAATGCCACTTGGTTCCAACAGAATGTTTTCCAGGGCAGAAAAAGTTCCCTTCTCCCCTCATTCCTCCTCTTTCTCCCTCCCTGATGTTGTCATTTTAGCTTCCTGCTGCTCCTCTTTCTGTCCAGCACAACCTCCAACACAGCTCACAGTGACCGCAGGATGCCTCTCCCAACACACGCACAGAGCAAGAGGCAGCTGTGAGAGGGAGACAGGCCCGGCGTTCTCCAAGCCATTAGAGCAGCTGAATAATTTACTACTCCCCGAAAAAGGGCCCTTCCCCTGCACAATTTCCTCCCACATCTTCAGGTTTCCTCCAAAGAGCCCCCGTCAGCTGACAAAAGGGAACAAAGTGGCATTCGGCAGGAAGGCCCAGTGGCAGCCTTATTGGCACCTAAAAGTATTATTGGGGGCCGGCATCCAATTTTGAAATCAAATAAAGCACACTGACATTGCAGTTTCAACTGTGAGTTTAACCCTGCTGGGGAGAGAAGCAGGGAAGAGACTTGGCGAGGGAGCGCAGGGCCGCTCTGATGAGGAGCGCAGCCAAGAGCTCAGGCACTGCGGTCTGGTGAGGAATACCCAGGAACGCGCATTCAGCCTGGGTGATGCTGTGACGCCAGCCGGTGGGAGAGTGAATTTGATGTGCAGTCTACACATTTCCTTGACATCTGTGCCAGCTGTGGATGCGGCCGTCCTGGCCCCCTTCCTCTGTATTGCGCAGACTCCTTTGCTAAGCGGCCTCAGGGCGCTTCAGCCGATGGAAGGTCCAGGTGGAGATAGAGGGCAAGAGGAGGCAGCCAGCTTTCCTCCCAGGCTGCATCTCCTCTGCAGCCCTACTCTGCTGAGCAGGGGCTCAGCTTCCACCAGGAGATCTCACACCCCACCTCTGGCCCCCCAGCCTAGCGCTGGCAGCAGCCTCCTGCCATTACTCATCTCTTGTCATCTCCACCTGTCTAACCAATTCCTGCATTTACTTCTGCTTTGAAACTCAGAATCATTTTTTTTCCTGCTAGGACTCTGACACAACCAACAGCACTGACTCCTACAACCCAGAGAGTGCACAATTTTCAAAAATGCAATTTTGCACAGACAGCAGTGTACGGCACCACCAGCTAAACCCTTCAGATATAAGCAGAGCTAAAAACTCAAGGCCTCCCAGGGGGCAAGGATACCTCCCCAAAGAAAGCTTTCCAGCCACATTTTTGGCCTCTTCAGAGGAATAAAGCAAAATTTGAAAGAATAAGTGTCTTGAATCAAACCTAGGCTCAAACGCTAGCTTTGCCTTTTACCAGATGGAAGAGCTTGAAGAGTCATTTAAGTCTCTTGGGTGAGCCTCAATTTTCTCACCTGCAAGATCACACCTGTATTTACATGGCCAGTTCCTGACTTCAAGTTAATGGTTCCATTAATGTTGGTTTCCTTAAATTCGGTAAAGTCTACTGTTAGTACAAACGCATTCTGAGGGTAGCAAGTCAGTCTCTAGCACTTGTTCAAATATTTTTGGTCCTTTGTGAACCTCCAGGAAATGTAAAATGGTGCCCTCAGCCAGGCCTCTCAAGAATATTCTAGAGATAAGTCATCAGGAAAAAAAAAATTATTTCCTTTAGCAGGGAAGTATCAAGTTCTGGTACCAAATAATAATAAAGCTTTTGACACATGAAACCTGCCCAGTGTGGTTTTAGCTTTGACAGAGATGAAAGAAAGAGGGATTTGGCTAAGACACTTCTGCAAAAACTTGGCTTTGGAAGTGGGGAAAGATTGCTACTGTTTTACAGGTTTGGAAGCTGCCCCAGGGGACCTTACTGCTCAGAATTCTTTAGTCTGCTGTGACAATACTGAAAAGCCAGTCCTGACTTTCGCTTGTGATGTTTAAAATAAACCAAGAAAGTAAAGCCCCAGAGGGAGAATGTGAATTGGGTTTTTTTCCCCTCCCTAAATAAACCCCTGCTTATAACTTTCCTCCTGCCCATCAGATAAGGGATTATGTTGCTGCTTTTGTGTCTCCATGGCAGGGGCTTCTGAAATAAAACCTCAGCTATCTGATCCTCAGGAGAAGGATGAAAACTCTTATCCTGATATCTTGATGGATTCCCAGGACAGGGTTAGAGATAACAAATCTATACACTGTCTACTTCTGGATGCTGGTGGGGAGGGAGTCTGGGAGCTTGGTTTACCGCAGGAGACTCAAAACAATCCCTCCCCTAGCAGGAGACTCAAAACAATCCCTCCCCTAGCACTCGGGGAGGCTAAACTCTGAGCTCAGGAGTTCTAGACCACCCTGAGCAAGAGTGAGACCCTGTCTCTACACAAAATAGAAAAAGAAAAGAAAAAAAGCAGGCGCTATGGCAGGCACTTGTAGTGCCAGGTACTCAGGAGTCTGAGGCAAGAAGATTGCTTGAGCCCAGGAGTTTGAGCATGCCGTGAGCTGTGATGCCATGGCACTCTACCCAGGACAACAGAGTGAGACTCTGTCTCAAAAAAAAAAAAAAAAAAAATCCCTCTGTCAGCTGTGTCAGGGGTCCCCTGTTAGACAAAAATAAAGCCATGAGGTGGCAGAACCCAAACCACCTCCATCCACTGTTGAAAATCCAATAACAGAAGTGCCGGGCACTATCAGACACCCACATGCACTATGTGCTGCCCACAGGAACAAAATCTACTAACTGCGCACTTGAGGCAGCGGTAACGTGAGAAGGTGGTGGCACGTGCAGCCAGGAGGCCTCAGCCCCATCTCGGTGCCTCCCCTCTGTCCCTATCAGTTGTTAGGGAGCAAGCCTCTTGCCCCTCTGAGTCACTGAGCCTGAATTTTCTCAGTTGCTATATTAAAATGATAACACAATACTCCTAACAGCAATGATAATTCATGGCCTACCACCCTCACCGCATTCTTGTGATGATCAAAGGAGAGAAAAGTGGTGATAATAATCCCTCAGAGGGATTGCTTAAGGCTAGTTCTTCCAGAAGAGTACAGGGGATATTTGGGGAGAGATCCTAGGAAGCACCTGTGGGGGATGGGGAGTGAGACAGAGGAAGAAGGAAGGTGGATGGTGGAATAATAAGCTGTGGGCACCTCGGGGAACTGCTGGGAAACTAAACATGGTATAGGACATACCTCAAAGAAATCCCAGCCCTGGGCCAGTAAGCTAGGTACTTACTAGCAAACTCAGGGTCAGTACTGAGGGCTGGCTTAGGGGCCATTGACTCCATCACACTTCTGACTGACCTGGTGCCCAGGCCACCACAGGAACTCTGGGAGCCAAGATAGGATGTGCACCTGTGCTATGATGCCTGGGACTGGAAGATTTTCCAGAATGTGAGACTTTCAGTTCTGAAACAGGGACAATCCTGGGGACACCAAGAGGGCTGGTCACCTTAGACCTAATCTTCCTGAGGAGTTCTTCCAAGGACAGTAACTCTGTGGCACTTCCAACTTTCCTAAGGACAAGTAGGTATTCCCCCAGGGCCAGACAGAAACCCACAGGCAGAGAGCAGCCTTCAAAGTGCAGAACAGAGTGCTGGGCGGCCACAGGGAAAGTGACGATAGCACCTGCTGCTGTGTGCTGTGAACCAAGCGCTGTGCCGAGTCCTCCGCATGGCATCTCACCATAACCCTGTGAGATTACTTACTGCAGAGAATTGCACAGTGAGTCACCAGCAAAACTGGGATCAAAGCCTGCGATGATTAATTTTCTGTGTCCACATGGCTAGCTGTGGTCTCTAATTGTTTGGTCAAATTCCAGTCTAGATGTTGCTGTGAGACTATTTTTTTTTTTCATGTGATCAACATTTAAATTGGAAGAAGATAGGTGGCAACCATAGCTGGCTCAGTAGGTAGGGTGTTGGCCACATACACCGAGGCTGGTGGGTTCAAACCCAGCCCGGGCCAGCTAAACAACAATGACAACTGCAACAAAAAATAGCCAGGCATCATGGTGGGCACCTGTAGTCCCAGCTACTTGGGAGGCTGAGGCAAGAGAATTGCTTAAGCCCAAGAGTTTGAGGTTGCTGTGAGCTGTGATGCCATGGCACTCTACCAAGGGCGACATAGTGAAACTCTGTCTCAAAAAAGAAAAGAAATAAATAAAAAAATAAATCAGAAGACACACTGAGTAAAGCAGATTACCCTCCCTAGTGTGGTTGGGCCTCATCCAATCAATTAAGAGCAAAGATCGAGATCCCCCCAAAAAGAAGAAATTCTTCCTCCATACTGCAAAGACACTAGGCCTGAGTTTCAAGCCTCCAGACTCAAGATTGCTGTGCCAATACTTACCTGAATTTCTAGCCAGCTCAGAGAACCCTAACTAATACAAAGCTCCAATCTGTTGGCCTTTTATACTGCTCTGTAATTTGTAATCTGAAAACTTCTCCCAGTTCCCATGTTTCAGGTCTGGTCTTTCGTTCATTGACTGACAATTCATAAAGCTCCAGTCTGCCTGGGGAAACCCAAAAAACGGAACATAAGCCTTGTCCCCCAATATCTGTTCTTCCCTTCTTTCTTCAATATCAGATTCCTTGGATTTTCACTGGGCACAAAGCCACTCAAACAAAAGACTATCTTTCCCCTGTAGCTAGCTGTAGCCATGAGAAGAAATTCTGGAGGATGAGAGGTGAGCAGAAGTGATGTGTGCGACGTTTGAGTCATTCTTTTAAAGGACTGCCTCCATTTCCCCTCCCTCCCTCCCTTCCTTCCTTCCTTCTGGAATGCAGATTTGAAGGCAGGAATCAGAACAGCCATTTCTGGACATAAGACATAAGATGATAATTATGAATTGAGGATCCTGGGACCCTAATAATTAGGAAACAACCACACTAATCCTGGACTGCTTTCCCAGTCCTATACTAAGAAAGAAATACACTTTTGTCTCATTTAAATCTTTTTATGACAGCAGCCAAATCTGTACTAAAGAGTCAGAATAGGAACTGGCCCCTGCTAATTACTTCCACGTCTGCTTTTCAAAGCAGGACACATCATCTACTACCCTTTTAATCTAATCATCAAAGTAAATGACTCATGGCTGGTGGCTCAGAAATTGAAACAGTGTTTTAATGCCAAGTTTTTATTTTGCTTTTGCTTTGCTTTAGCAACTATGCTTGGGCATTTCCCCCTCTGGCTGGTTACCTGCATTCATGGTCCCAAGCACTGTTCTCCCTGTATCCACGTCCTTTGCAGCGTGACTTTGCAGACCCCCATATCACGACATGGGGTCTGCCTTCCTATTTCTTAATTCTGTGCTGGCCTAGTGATTTGTTTTGGTCACTTAAATGCAACAAAGTAATAGTGTACCAATTCCAAGCATATGCCTCTAGATAGAGAGTTTATGCACTTCTGTTCTCTCTCTGAAACTTTCACCCTGGGAATAAGCTTGGAATAAAGGGTTAAATACAAGGTGAAGCAAATGTAACTCATCCCTGCCAAAGTCATCCTAGATCACCCAGCCCCCAGCTCGCCTAGACAGATGAGACCCAGTTGAGATTTGAGCCCAGCCCAAACTTGAAGACCAGGCTGACTGCAGCTTAAATTGGTAACTCGCAAAATCAAAACTAAATAAACGGTTGTTATCTTAAGCCATTAAATTTTGGCATGGTTTGCTCCCCAGGATAACTAACACATACACACACAGATATGGGCCCTCTTATTCTATGTGCTATTCAAGAGCTCAGAAGAGAAGAGCTGAAAGCTTTTGGTTTCCTCCAAGTGGTTGAGTAAACAGATATTACCTCTTCAAAAGGCTCTGGGCAATATCAAATAGTTTAAATGCATTCTTTAATCCAGAAATGCCATTTCTGGAAATAAATTCTACAGGAATAATTGTGCATGTATTAAAAGATATGTGCTCACTGTGGCTCAAGTGGCTAAGGCGCCAGCCACATACACCTGAGGTGGCAGGTTCGAATCCAGCCCAGGCCCACCAAACAACAATGATGGCTGCAACCAAAAAAAATAGCCAGGCGTTGTGGTGGGCGCCGGTGGTCCCAGCTACTTGGGAGGCAGAGGCAGGAGACTCGCTTGGGCCCAGGAGTTGGAGGTTGCTGTGAGCTGTGATGTCATGGCACTCTACCCAGGGGGACAGCTTGAGGCTCCGTCTCAAAAAAAAAAAAAAAAAAGATACATATCAAATATGAACAGTACAACAGTGTTCATAATAACAAAACATTGGGAACTATTCAAATATCCATCAATTGGAAATTGGTTCCATGAATTATGCCATAATATCTGGCAACTAAAAAGCATCAATTCCTGTTGGAATCATTAACCCATTAAAAAATATTATGTTATAGCTGTACAAAGGAATATTATGGGCCATAAAAAAGAAGTAGACCCTTACGTGCTGACATAGAAAAGTATACAAAATATATTAGCAAAGAAAGCAAGTAGCAGAATGATATACATAGTATGAGCTCACTTATATAAACTATGCATGTTGAACACACATATATACACTCTAGAAAATGTGTTTATAGAAACTTTTTTTTTTTTTTTTGAGACAGAGACTCAAGGCGTCACCCTGGGTGGAGTGCTATGGCATCACAGCTCATAGCAACCTCCAACTCCTAGGCTCAAGCGAGTCTCCTGCCTCTGCCTCCCAAGTAGCTGGTACTACAGGCACCCACCACAACACCCGCCTATTTTTTGGTTGCTGCCATCATTATTGTTTGGTGGGCCCAGGCTGGATTCAAACCCGCCAGCTCAGGTGTATGTGGCTGGCGCCTTAGCCTCTTGAGCCACAAGTGCCGAGCCAGAAACATTTTTTAAATCTGAAAATAGATCAAGAAAACTCTAAATAGAGATTGGCTTTGTGGAATATGAGAGCATAAGGGAATTTTTTCACTTTTTACTCTATTTCTTTGTGTTTTGGGTTCATTTATAAAAATGAGTATTACCTTTGTAATTAAGTAAAATAATCACAGGGAAAACTTTTAAGGATCAGCGGCCACAATGAGCTGGTGACAATGCATTTGTCAGGTTTTTTGGCCAACATTTCTTTGAACTCAAGCCAGATTAATTCTTTCTTCTTTTTTTTTTTTCAGATTGACATGAGGGTACAAATGTTTAGGCTACATTGTTTTCATTTCTAAGGCAAAGTTCACCTTGTAGTGGAGCCCTTCACCCGGGGGTGATATTGTGCACAGTAGGTGAGATCCTGCCAATCACCCTCACCCTCTCTCCTCCCTTCTAGCCCTACTTCCCCCTCAAAAGATTATACTTATGTTTCTGTTTCACGTGGCATATAGTCATTTACATATTGGTTTCATATTAGTATGGAGTACATTGGATACTTTTCTTCCCCTTCTTGTGATACTTTCCTAAGAAGAATGTGTTTCAACTCTATCCAGGTAAACATAAAAGATACAAAGTCTCTTTCTTTTCTTATGGCTGAATAAGACTCCATGGTGTCCATATACCACAGATTGTTAATCCATTCATGGGTTGATGGGCACTTGGGTTGATTCCACATCTTAGCAATTGTGAATTGAGATGCAAAATTCTAGTGTAAATGTCCTTGTGGTAAAATGATTTCTTCTGGGTAGATACCTAGTAATGGGATTGTAGGATCAAATGGAAGACCCACTTAACCCAGATTAATTCTTAACTATTATTTTCAGGGCCACTGCTAATCCATATAGGCTTTTACGAAAATTAAGAAAAGAAGGCTTTCCTTCCGCTTTACCCCCATGTGGTAAGGAAAGTGTGAGACAGACTTCATCCCCACTTAATTCTCAACCCTGAGCAGTGAGTGACCTGCACAACTGTACCAGAAACTCTGGGTATCATTGACATATTGCTGCCTTTGGTAGATTTAGATGGGATTTGAAGTAGGAGAAGTCTCATTCCTTTTCGTTGGTCATGAAGCTACAGGGAAGACAAATGTCTGCACATAAATCCGTGTTGGTATTCTGCTCTGAACCCAAGGGAATAAAAGCCATAAAGAGTTCTGAAGATGCGAACTCAGGGCAGCATTGCGGATGCTGCACTGCTAATTCATTATCTGCTCAAATGCACCTGCTTTGAAAAAGGAACCAGTGGGGCAGCGCCCATAGCTCAGTAGGTAAAGCGCCGGCATATACAGCCAGGCTGGTGGGTTCGAACCTGGCCTGGACCAGCTACACAACAATGACAACTGCAACCAAAAAATAGCTGGGCGTTATGGTGGGCCCTGTAGTCCTAGCTATTTGCGAGGCTGAGAGAAGAGGATCGCTTAAACCCAAGAGTTTGAGGTTGCTATAAGCTGTGACACCATGGCACTCCACCCAGGGCGACATGGTGAGACTCTGTCTCAAAAAACAAAATGAACTAGTGGAAAACTCAGTTTACAGAGAAATTAAATTGGGAGGTTGCTGACTTTTCCCAAAGCATCATTGGTCACCTTAAGAGCTCTTTATGGACCATTATCTATCTGTTGAGGAGGAACAATATTAGAGAAAGTTGATTTAATCATCCCACAAAAATGTGGGGGGTCACAACCTGTGTGCCAGGCCTCGTGCGGGGTGCAGGGAATGAATGATGAGTGAGACAAATACGACTGCTGCCAGCACAGATCTTACAGCTGGACCATGAAGAGAGATATTAATTAAACAGTCATACTAATACATAATTGCAACATGGGATGGGGCTACAAATGAATGAGTTGGTGATTTGGTCTGGGGGAGTCAGAGAAGGCTTCCTGGAGGGAGAGACATTTGATCTGAGGTCTGGAGAACACCTAGGACCTAGCTAGGCCAAGAGAAGAGGGGAGGACTTGCCATCCACTCATTCAACAACATTTTGTTAATTCTTACTCAGGTCATCCACTGTCCCAATAGAAACCAAGGCATCAGATGAAGCAGGAGAGTGAGGTCAAGGTATTCACGCACAACTTGTTCCTTACACAGCTGCCTCAGGATGGCTGAGTCCCCCGACCACAGTGATCCTCCAAGGTGCCCTGCCCTAAACAATTCTCTCCTTCTGGGTTGCAGTATTGTCTCTCTCTTACTTCATTATCTCAGCCCAAGAATGTAACAGCTCTTCTGCTTCTAGCCCTAGGTCCCTGCATTATTCTAGGAGTTCCTTTCATTCACATCATTTTAATTGCTCCCTTTATAAATGACTCCTCCTTACATTATCCTGATTGGCGTGTGCCCTGTTTCCTGCTGGGACCCTGACTTACACAAAAACAATCACCAATGACTCCTGAATGCACCACCTGAGTATTTAGGTGAAGGTTGATGCCAATTACAGAGATGAGCATCTAGAGAGAAAAGAGGGCCCAGCGTGGCAGAAGGGATCAAAAGCTATTTTTTGACATATTATTTGAGCTAATAGACATCCAAGTAAAGATGGGGTATATATGCAATTCCTAAGTATATGTATAATTCTGCACCACAGGGTAGAGTCTGAGGTTACAGATGTATCTGGGAACTACCTACATACCCATAGAGTACCTAAAACTCTAAGACTGAATGAGATTCTCTAGGAAGGATGAGAGATAATACAGATGAGAAATTACATGTGCAAAGGAGAGTGAGACAGCCAGGGTTTTTTTTGTTTTGTGTGTGTGTGTGTGTTTTTTAAGACAGGGTCTCACTATGTTGCCTTCAGTAGAGTGCTGTGGCGTCACAGCTCACAGCAACCTCAAACTCTTAGACTTAAGCAATACAAACAGTGAGAAAAGAGCATGTGGCTAGAGCAGAGGGGTCTTCTCTAGAGCAGAACCAGACAGGGGGTTGGGATGAGGATGCAGAGGAACGATGATGGATTCCGGCTTCATCTTTCAAGCCTTTAAAGCTTGTGAAAGATTTTAGGTAGACGAGATCAGATCAATGTCTCTAAATGGCGGTGCCAGTTTAGAACGGATTAAAGCTAAATCCCTGCTGACTAGAAATAAATCATAATGAAGATAAAAACCCATCCGAATGCATTGTGACAATGACAGTAAGATTTGGGCTCCAGAAATGTGGGGTTTACAGTTTCTCAGGACTTTGTTTTGGGGCAGGGTAGATGTGCTGGGGGCAGTACTGAAAACATTTATGAGTCTCCTCTCCTTCCCCATATACCTCCCACACAGGGGCAGGCATCTTTTCCCTTACCGAGTTCTCCAACTCAGGTGTCTTTGCCACTCAAGCTGCTGCTTTAGAACTCCATTCACTTTGACCGACATTCTTTCATTTTGCAACTGAACCAAAAAAAAGTCCTCTTGCCTCTTATTTCCCCCAAGTTCCTAGTGTGAAGGAGGAAACTAAAGCAGCAAGGTTTTTACACGCTCCACTGCCTGGCTGGATTGTAGCAGCAAAACATGAGAGGTCTCAGTTGTTGATGTCAGAGCTGAGAGGCGCAGGCTGGTTCCAGGGGCGAGGAGACTTAATGACAAAGAGGGCTGAGACTGGCCAAGAAAGAAAATTCAGAAAACAGGCACCGAACTAGTGGATGAAACAAGGCTGAAAAGCAAGGCTTTCAGACATATCCCCTACCTTCCCTGAACCACTAAAATGCTCCTGGCACCACACAGCAGAGAAAAAAAGACACAAGCTATTAAGTTCGGTCTCTGTCTGAAACAGCAGCCAGATAATTTTTCGTCAGTGACCTACATCATGACTGCTGCCATGGCTGCATGGCAGAACCTGACTCCCAGCTCAGGTAAAAGCGGATGGAGCTGTCTGATACGCCGATGCCTGTGCGAGTGGTGAGGGGGCTGGCCTGCTGGTCTTGAACTTGACGCTTTTGACCCTAAACTCACTTACACTCACCTGGCCAACCAGTGGCTTTCTGCCTTTGTAGTAACAGGCACAGAAAGGCTCTGCAGGAGCAAAGTCACTTTCAAGAAATCTGATGTTTTTAAAATCTGAGTTTACATAACAATTAAAGGTGGTAATTCACACCACAAGATAATGCTTTCTCTTTCTTTATCAAATGAATTCACAGGCGAGTTCCCCAAAATAAGTCTCACCTCCTTATGCAATTAAGCTCTTATTTATTTATTTATTTATTTTTGAGAGAGAGTCTTGCTCTGTTGCCTCAGCTAGAGTTCAGTGACATCATCATAGCTCACAGCAACCTCAAACTCCTCAGTTCAAGTGATCCTCCTGCCTCAGCCTCCCAAGTATCTGGGACAATAGGTGCACAAAACCATCCTGGCTAATTATTCTATTTTTT
>CAUYQV010130899.1:0-38775 GCA_963574575.1 Galagoides demidoff
ATGGCATCACAGCTCATAGCAACCTCCAACTCCTGAGCTCAAGCGAGTCTCCTGCCTCAGCCTCTAAAGTAGCTGGGACCACAGGCGCCCACCACAACGCCCGGCCATTTTTTGGTTGCAGTCATCATTGTTGTTTGGCGGGCTCGGGCTGGGGATTCGAACCCGTCACCTTAGGTGTACGTGGCTGGCGCCTTAGCTGATTGAGCCACAGGCGCCGAGCCGGAAAATCTGTAAATTCTATCAGATAGTGTTGGATTATGACTTGGCTCTCACATTGTTTTTAAGTCTAGATGATGGCAGCAATGACACAGGAAAACAGAAAGCATTTTTTATTTCTTTCTTACATTTACATTTTGAATCTAGGATTGCTCTACCAGTGCTGTGTGATTAACCTTCAAAATCATGATCATTTTATAGATGAGGAGTCAGAGACTCAGAGACTTTTTGTAGAGATGATGCTGAGGAGATGAAAGACATTTTTCCTGCTATTCAAGAGATGACATGTTTCGAGCCATTTCTCCCGGGGAAATTGGGTTCTGAGCTCCTCGTCTGTGTTTCCTGCAAAGCTTCCTTAACTTCTGCTGAGATAGCCTCCTGCTTCTTTTTCCCGACGTTGAGACAACTTTGCATCAGTCGATCCCATTTTCTAGAATGCTCACTCAGATCTATGGGGGTATCTTGTAAAAGGGCCTCCTGTCATGTTATCTGTAGTGCTCTCCTGGTGGCACTCGTCTTTTGCCTCCTTTGCTTCCGTTGTATTTTGTGATATGTTGGTGTAGATGTTTCTCTCAGTCTGTGTAGACGACGTACTGGATTTTGAAAGTCCACAAAAAATGGATGGAACAAAAAAGTAAGTAAATAGGTATTTCTGTTTGGTTTCAGCATGATAAATAAAGCCAAAGCACAAAGGTCACTATGCTTTCACAACCCCAGCCCTAATTATTCCCTGAGGAATCTTCGTTAGGGTGATATTCTCAGTACAGGCAGGCTCTGAGTTACAAACATGTGATTTACAACTCAGGTTTATGAATGGCAGATATCATGGTAAGTCCCCGAGTTACAAACACCCAGATGTCATGTGACTCACACTAACGATCAGAACTGGTTACAGGCAATAGGTAAATGCACCTGTTCCAACTTACATACAAGTTCAGCTTAAACGCAAACCTACAGAACCTATCTCATTAGTAACCTGGGGGAGGATGCCTGCAATTATTCCAGTAAAGGTTCTTTTTCAGAAATTTTTTTCTGAAGTGTTTGAGTTTTCTTTTTCTTTCTTGTTAGTTACTAAAGAGACATTTGATTGCATATTAAAATGGACTTAAACTTTCAATCTGTATTTGGTTCTTCCTTGTCCTGATTATATGCTTAACAGCTTTATTTCCTCCCTGTTTAAATTCTGTTCTAATTTCTGTTAGCAGCAGAAATAAAATCTCTGCCTATTTTTAACTTACTGGACGCCGGCAGGATTCATCACAACAAATAAAGTTACCATTTAAATTTCCTTTTGCTTGATAGGGCAGAATCAGGATTGCTATCAGATGAAACTATCTTTTGATAGAAAAAAAGTTAATTTTTACTGGGGACCAAGTATAATAAATATGATAGAATTTTTTTCTTTGAAATCTGTGCAGACTTGCCAACCCTGAGGGAGGGTCAATTTAAAAAGCTGAAAGGACATGGTATAATTTGTTCTAATTAATATTATACTTAAATTGAGAAGGCGAGCACCTTCTTAGTCATCAGACCTGGTTTTTATTCATGTTTTCTGTGCAATTGCAGACAACGATCATCTTCTTCCACACACTAATTTATGTTTGTACTCATTAAGACAACGACCTTGATTTCTAACATTTGCTTAATGAGCTTCAGTTTGTAAAAATCAGCTTGTTTTACCAGTTTAATTTAGATGTTTCTGCCAAATGCATAGGAATGTTCCCTCAATTCAACAATTTTGGTACTGGTTTGCTGAGTGTATAGGATGGTTAGGTATCGTTGCTGGGCTAAGACTCAATGATTGTTACTTTCGTGGAACTTATAATCCAAACAGACATTTCTGTCCACGAGAAAAGTAATGAGCAATCCAGAGTAATGTTATGAGTATACTTACACATATTCTAGGTGATCATAATATTATCATTATTAATAATAATCAACTCTGTAAAATGACCATCCCAGGGATTGTAACAAACTCGTCAATCCATGGAGATGGTCAACATGAGGAACTTCCATTGTATATATGGTGCATGTCCAGCCTATGAACGTTGAGTCAACTCAAGGAGGTGGCCAATATGGGGAGGTTCTACTGTATTTTGTTGTGCATTGTCAAAAATAAATTCTACAGGTGTCTGGAGAAGGACAAGAGACCAGTGTGATTTTGTGAAAACGATGCCCTATGAGTGGCTGAGAAATAGTGCAGACCTCTGAATTATGGCTAATGCTTGAGTCTGAATAAAGGGCATACGCAGACAATCTGGGAGGAGCAGCCTCAGCCATATAGTTCCAAGTTACACTGAAGATTGGGGAAATGTTGAGAGATTTGCTGCAGTTCAGAGCCAGACATTTTGTGGGTGAACTCTCACCTAGCAGTCCTTATGTTCTGAGGCTTGGTTAGCTCCAGGCTTACATTTTGGAATCTCTCTTGTTCTGGAGACTTATTCTGTGCCCTTCTCCTGTAGCCAGAGCTCTTTAATCGCTTATTTTGTCTACGAAGCCCTGACTCATATACATGGTGGCCATAAAGTGGGCAGTTTAAATAGTGATGATAGTAGTGAGTAAGCCAGAGAAATGTGAGAAGTATACTTACACATATTCCGGGTAATGATAATATGATTAATATTGGTGACCATAGTGATATTCAGCAATGAGGTATGTAGCACTTTTTCTAGGATGAGTTAACAAACTTGATTTTCAGACCTTGTACAATGACAGTTCTGATGGCCATTCCAAAATTTCTTTGAAGGGTGGACTAGGTGCTGGCCTCAGTGCACAGCTTCCCAAGGGGAGTACCTCGAGGGGGACCGTAGTTAGTGATGATATTCAGCAATGAAGTATGTAGCACTTTTTCTAGGATGAGTTTGTGAACTTACTTGTCCAACCCTGTATTTGTGTTTATAAATTATTTCCATAGTCAATAGTAAATTTCAATAAATAAGCCTCCGAATTAACAAGCCAGCTAGTAGGGATAGGCACTTTTTGAAATTATTAAAATAAATCGGCCTTTCTTTACCCAAAGAGATTTTGGTAGGAATAACCTAGGATTGTAATTATCTAGAACAGCGGTTCTCAACCTGTGGGTCGTGACCCCTTTTTTCCATTTGCAACAATGTGGCAATTAGGAAGATTGGGAACCACTGATGTAGAACATTTATATAGGAATTCGTAAGACTTTGCATGTTGGTTGAGAAATGGGTTTTCTCTTTGGGTTATTGTATTTTGCCATCTATAATGTTAACTTTCGTTGCCAAATTTTGAAGGAAAAATAAGGATATGTATTAGACATGGGTAGTACAAGGGAGGAGTGGGGAGCCCAGCAAGTCTCCTGCACCCTCCATTCCCCTCCAACATAGGCCCACTGGGCACACAGGGCTCTTCCAGTCTGGGATGATCTGGGTTCTGGTGGGAGCAGCCCCACTGGACTCTGCTGAGTGTGGCGATTAGGGGAGGGATTGGTGGAGGGCCTGGCAAGGCCGGCTGAAGCAATGTGGGGGGAGAGGCCTGGCTGCATGGAAGGAAACCAAGAGCCTGACCTGCCTGCCTGCCTCCCTGCTGAGTGGCTCAGAAGCTCCCGCCACCAGCCACTGCATCCTCCCATGTGGTGGGGAGAGAAGAGCTCTGGGGAAAGAGGGAAGGGGCAGCCTTCACAGGGTGGGCAGCTGGGGGAGAGCTGTGTGAGCTGCACGTTTCCTAGGGAAGCATTAACCCTCCCCAGATGTCTCTCCTCTGAGCCAGCCACTTTCTCAAGGGGTGTTTTCCTGGATGTTTGGGCCAAAAACATCTGTGTGCTCAGAAAAACATGGCAAAATGCAGCGTATCTGTTATAAGGATGTTATATTACTATTACATTATATATGCTAACAGTATTGTTAGCCCACTTTGCTGGCAGAGTTTTGAGTTTTCTCCAGATCATCGGATGGATTTTCAGACTGGTGACTGAGAAATTCATGACTTTTCCCTCATTTTCATTTCCCAGTCTGGCCACAGGTTTCTGCGCACAGTCTTGTTTTTTTGTCCATTGCCACGGGCAGGCAGAGTGACCAGTAGCCAGTCATTTACTTACGGCTGCTGTTAGCTTTCTACCCCCAAATTAGAACAATTAAATTAAAGAGCACTCATAGTTAAAGAGAAAGAAGTAAGGGGGTGTTTTAGTGGTAAAACTGTAGAAACAAGAGCTAAAAATTAGGATTTGTGTTGGTATTGAAAGTTTGAAAAGGGGCTGGCCGCAGTGGTTCATGTCTGTATACCTAGCACTTTGCCAGGCCAAAGAGGGTGGATTCCTTGAGCTCATGAGTTCAAGACCAGCCTGAGCAAGAGTGAGAAGCCCCCATCTCTAAAAAAAAAAAAAGAAAGAAAGAAAGAAACACTAGCCAGGCTTGGTGGCGGGTGCCTGTAGTCCCAGCTACTCAGGAGGCGAGGCAAGAAGATTGCTTGAGCCTAAGAGTTTGGGGTTGCTGTGAGCTATGATGCCACAGCACTCTACCAAGGGCATCAAAGTGAGACTCTGTCTCTAAAAGACAAACAACAACAAAAAGCAAGTTTGAAGAAACTGAAGATAAATTGTGAACTATCCTAGGATGTTTTGCTCAGTGCTAGTAAGCAATACCTTTTTATAAGTATTTTAATGTAATAAAGTCATAATTTACTATAATGTTGATCTTTAACAATTTTGTTAATGATAAATATTTCTATGAAATAAACTTGAGCCAGTTTAGATGGGGGTGTTCTAATTTAAAAAATCATGGAAACTTAAGGTAAATTAAGGCATTATGAGAATTAGACATGAGAAAGTTGGTATTTTCTGTCAAGATCTCAGTTCTTATTTCTTTTAGTGCTTATCCCCAATGAATCCCATTCTCAAATGTTCTAAATGTTTGCCTGGATTCCAAGAGTGTGGTGGCAGGATGCCTCCCTCTCTTATTTTATAACACTGTCTGGTCATCATTGCACAGAGGGGTGCCAATATAGCCAATGGTCAATATTTTAAAATGAACATTAGAAAAAGAAAAAAAAAACTAGAATAAGTATAGACACTTTCCACTATTTTAGTAGTTTAGAGATTTCATTAGAACTAGTAGAAATGTTCATCTTAATAAGTTAGTGTGCCTGTGTCTTAATGCTTTGGGACTAGTGTCACAAAATGCTTTAGACTGGGTAGCTTGTGCACAGCAGAAATTTATCTCTCAAGGTTCTGAGATAATGGCTTCTTGCTGCATCCTCCTATGGTTGCAGAGGCAAGGCAGGTCTCTGGGGCCTCTCTTTTTTTTTTTTTGAGACAGAGCCTCAAGCTATCCCCCTGGGTAGAGTGCCATGGCATCACAGTTCATAGCAACCTCCAACTCCTGGGCTCAAGCGAGTCTCCTGCCTCCATCTCCCAAGTAGCTAGGACCGCAGTCGCCCGCCACAACGCCTGGCCATTTTTTTTTTTTTTTTTTGGTTGCAGCCATCATTGTTGTTTGGCGGGCCCAGGCTGGGGATTTGAACCTGCCACCTTAGGTGTATGTGGCTGGTGCCTTAGCCAATTGAGCCACAGGCGCCGAGCCACTGGGGCCTCTCTTGTAATGCCGCTATTCCCATTCATAATGAATCTGCCCTCATGGCATCATCACTTCCCAAAGACCTCATAACACTATGGCATTCGTGATTAGGTTTCAACATAGAAATGTTTTAAATTTCAAAATATTAAGGTGATACACATGTTTTGTTACATGGATCAGTTTTGTGATGGTTGGGTTGTGGCTATAGGTGTGCCTGTGACTCAAATAATGTTCATCATACCTATTGGGTAGGTTTTTGCACCCCCTCTCCCCCACTTGATGTCTCAGGAATTTTACTTCCCTCTGTCCACACGTGGGCTCAGCAGTTGGTTCCAACTTTAATAATCAACATGGAAATTTGAGGGGCCACAGAAATTCAGATGATAGCAGTCTGCTTTAACTTTTTTTACATTCCATCAAGTCTCTTTTAGATTGTGTACAACCTGGCATAATTGTATATTATTTTCTATATAGTTGACACAATAAATGCAAGTATTCTCTTAAATCTGTCAAACTCAAAACACTAGATTTACGTGTGAATTTATGTGTATGAGGTTGCCATGGATTACGGTAAATGTACTTAATCACTGTCTATGTAATTCAAACTTAGCATGATCTAGTACATATTATCATTTGTGTCAAAAAGTTTTTCAAAAAAGACTGTGTAGTAGCCTATAAGAATCCGTTTCATTCAGCATGAAGAAGAGAGAGTTATTGCAATGGTGGATAAAGCATCCTACTCAGAGGTCATTCCTCTGTTCCAATACTCAGTCCTCAAAGTGCAGAGACTGTACTTTGGGAATTCAGAAATTGGCAACATTTTCCACACTGCTTATGATTTATAGCAGTGAGAATGAAAAGACAATGAATTAACCATTTATCTTTATAATTTTAAATTATTTTGAAAATGACATCTGAGTAACATTAATAAAAGGTTCCTAAGAAACACATTGTTATACTCTGAGACCCAGAATAAGTCCATATATTGAGGTTTGAGGATGAACAGTGACTATGTTTCTTTCTTGCTCTCTCTCTCTTTCTCTCTTTTTCTTTCTTATACAGAGTGTCTAGCTGTCACCTTGGGTAGAGTGCTGTGGTGTCATAGTTCACAGCAACCTCAAACTTTTGGGCTCAAGCAATCTTCTTGCCTCAGTTTTTTTTTTTTCTTTCCTATTTTTTAGTAGAGATGGTGTCTCACTTTTGCTTAGGCTGGTCTCAAACTTGTGAGCTCAGCCAGTCCACCCACATTGACCTCCCAGAGTGCTAGAATTACAGGCATTAGCCACCGTGCCCAGCTGTGATTGTGTTTTGGTTTGAATTGCTTAGCTATTTAGGGCATCGTGCTATCTAGCCACCACTATGCCAAACAAGCCAATTATCTTCATGGACTCTCAAAGGCATGGGCTTCATTCTTAATTGCAGAAAATAACTGATCAAACTGGCCCAGCACGAGAATACTGCTGGATGTTTGCCAACCCAACTGCATTACCAAAAACTAACATGCTCTTAAAAAATGGATATTCTATGGGTACATATTTATGTGTTGAGATTATCCCCCAAATTACTAATACTTATCTCCTAAATGTGAGAAGGAATTCTGGTCCTTTTTACTATAGATGGTCCATACAGGGAGTAACAATACCAGTGTAATGAAAGTAAAGTGGAGGTCCTCCGTGGCGTTGTGTGAAATTTACCTCATCAAACTTGTTCAAATAAACTGTTTTGTTCAATAAACTGAATGATTTAATTATAAAAAAATTCTTCTTTTGGAAAAATAATTAGAATAGTATTTTTTACTAGTACTAATAAACAATAGTTAATATATATTGAGAGCTTAGTACATACACATACTAGTCATTGTGCTGAGTTCTGTATAGATTATCTAATTTTATCTTCTTAATAATCTGATGAGCAGTAGCATATTATTCTATGGTTACGTTATCCAGATGGTTTAGTAGGGGTTATTAAATGTTTTACACAGTTAAAGGAGGATTGAGAATTAAAGAAATAGGGCTTTAGTTTACCTCCCAAACCCATTTTAGTAATATGCTTTTGTGGATTGGTCAATGAATTTTAAAATGATTTTGGTTGATTGTTTTTCAAATATAGTTCAAAACAGAAATATAAATCCAAACAGGGAAATATTTTCTATGTAGTTGTTGACTAAAATTATTCGCTGCTTTCAGAATACTCAAGCCAGATGTGAGTTCTCAGCCTTGGCTGTGGAACACTGAAGAATGAAGCTTTATATGTTGGTATTTCCATCTGCATGTCCACTATTTTTCTCAGATGGCTGGCACCCTTTAGTGTAGCCTCTCCAGTATAAGGGGAAACTTGTTAGTGAGTTCATGTTTCTTGTCCTCATTCAAAAGGTCATTAATCTATCATGTGCTCCATAATCTCATTACACAGCAGGGACTTCTTTCCAGTTGCTAAAGCATTGGTAGGCGTGATTGGCCTGTTACATGGGGCAATCGGGCATTTGTCTACTGGCCCATGTAGGACCTTGAATGTTAAACACTGTTTTTTTGAGCAGGGAGGAGGTCTGTTCCATCTGGATGACCCTACCCCAAGTGGCTTCTGTGCTTAATTTGGGAAGGCAGTTCTTGAGCACCAGCAACAGGTTATGTTAGGAGATTAATATACACATATACTAGTCATTGTGTTGAGTTCTATATGGATTATCTAATTTTATCTTAACAATAACCTGCTGAGTAGGTAGTATATTACCCAATATATCCCAGGTCAAAGTGCCTTCATCAGATAAAGAACTACTGTTGGAATAATTTTCTAAATCACTGGCCATCACCTAATGGAAAAGTGATGTTTTGCCCCTGATTGGTTCTTCCTAGCAATAATTTTAAGGGATGACTTTATTTTTATTTTTTTTTTGAAATTTTATTTAGAACTCATCCACATTTGAAAACAGCGAGTTGAATGAAAGTATTTTTTCCTTTGCAGAAAAATTAATTTTTCTTTTTAAAAAAGGCTATTAGAAGATAACTTTTCATGAGCTGCCTATACAACAATAATTCTACACACACACATGGATTATTTTGAGTTTCAAAGATGATAGATACTATTAGCAGAGGCCCATAAATGTTGGGCTTTTAAAAAAAATAGACATAACCATAGTTCAGTTTATATTTGCCTGAATGTCTAAAGTATCTTCATTATAGCTATTGCCATAGCAAGTTTTTATAATGCATTATACTCATTCTAAAAACCTAATGCCATGCCCTCTACAGCTTTTAGAGTCTGGTCTAAAGCAAAGACACTAATTTAGAAGCCGTAAATTAAATTTTCAAATACCCATATTCTCAGGCTTCTTTCCTCTAAGGTAGATTTGGATATTTTTACCCACATATGTCAGGATCTATCAAGGCAGTATCATGTTCCAACTCAGGAGTGAAGGGTCATGCACAGACTATCATGATGGCCTAATCTACAATTCAAATGTTATATAAATTTCAGTTTAGTAATTTAAAATTAAAGTAATGTGATGTGCTTTCTGGAATTTTTACTATTTGGTGTCTCAAATTTATTTCAGGGTGATTAGTGGATCTGTGAATTTGGATCTCATTATATTCTTTGAATTTGCTTGAGTATTTTTGCATGAATATGTAGTACTCTTCCACAGTGTATTCATATCAGATATTTTCTGTACCTTTTTATAACATTCTGAAAAGCTGTGGTTTAGTAGGGGTTAGCAAATACTTCATGAACTGCAGAAGTGGTCAATTGTGAATCATCCAGTAAACTGAGAATGTGAGGTCCAACATGGACCTCCAAGGACATTTTTGATGCAAATAATACCATTACAGGACTGATTCATACTTAGGCAGATATAGCTGGCGATATCGTTCAATGTTCTGATTCATGGGATGTACCCTTGCACCTGTTCAATGCCAACTGTATAGTAAACCTTGATTGACTATTTGTCCGGTAAGTTTAGGGCTATATAGCTCTGATATTTAATGAAAGGATTAATATTTTGTTTTTCTTTCTACCTTACAGTACTAATCTGATTATTTTCCCTTGACCTATCATGATAACAAGTAATTATGTCTGTTGACCCTAAATTGACCTTGAGGAAAAGAAGTACTAATACCAATTCAGATGACAGATGACAAGTGTCTGTGTTACAGCTAACTAAAAGTTCAAGTTCTGCAATGTAATATCTATTTCGGATCTAAAATTCTAAAACTGAATATGAAATTTTATAAAAATAACATCCAGTAGAATGTATGTACACATATATGTATATATGGGCTTGTATATACTACATATGTTTATGTGTTATAAATGTTTGTATTCTCTGTGTGTGTACATATATAGCATATATATATTTACTTATTCTGTGTGTGTGTGTTTTATGCTGCCAAAAAATGGAAAAAGAATTTACATAATTGACTACATGTCTTAAATTATAGTATTTAGTTATCATTTAGTAAAGTCTCTTAAATCGTATCAGCAGCCAACATTGCAGATAAGATAAGGTTTGCTAATAGTCATTATTAAAATAAGAAATTCTTGGAAAGTGGATTTCAGCATTGCTTTCTCAGAAAACATGCAATGTCTTGGATTTGCTTTTTCCCCCATGTCTAGTCAGGGTTCGTATTTCTTTAATGATATGCAATTGTTAAATGAATTGCTTTATGCCACAATCAGGAAATAGTATATTTTGTGTGGCTATTTTATCAATTGAAAGAAGATGGAAGAGGAGATAAAGTGATCAATTGTAATATACACCCATCATAATAATAACAGATTATTTTCCTCTGCGCAGTTATAGGTAGGCCTTTTAATAGTTAATTAAAAAAAAACTTTAAAATTTACAGTGACTGTGAAATTTGAAAAACTGGATAATGGAAAAATGATATGTGGTCTTATAGAAATACATTTTTAAATTCTGAAATAATAAAACAACTCTTAGTGTGAATATAGAAGCAAAGTTGGGAAGTATTATCTCAGGATGATTTTTAGTAGATTTTGTGTTGATTCTTGCTAATTTTCAACTAAGTACCTTTTCATGGGTTAGGTTGCAATGGGAAGAATACTTTTCTGCTTCATTTCATCTGGTGGCTCAAAGGCCACCTTATGTATGGAAAGGTCACCATTCAGCTGGTTTTAATGTTGCTTCATTTTGGGATTGACCTAACTGAAATTTGATTTTTCCACAAACACAAAAGAATACTTTTCTTTAGTTGATAAGTATAGATGGCCTTCCTCTCCTTGGAAGTCATTTTTGGACATTTTAGTGATGCAGTTCAGTTTAATTGCTGGATTGCATATAGGTGCTAAGGAGCTGTATCGCTGATGACAGAGAAATTTGGCGTATGTTTTTAGGAATTTGAAGCCTTTTAAAGTTTTACATAGCATAAGAACAGTCTGCTGCAAGTGTAATAGTAGAAAAAGTCTCTTCCACCTACCTCATCATCTCTCTGTGTAGAATAAGCTCCTCCAAGAATACTCTGTGGGACTTACCATGATGATGGGTTTTTGTGTCTGTTCTAATCGCATTTACCGATGCAGGTGCCAATTGTTCTGTGAGCATACACATAACAGCAGGCGGTGCCCGCCAGGATTCAGCCAGGATTAAGGAGGAGGAGCTCCGCATTCCACAGTGCACAGAGCCACCTTTTGTTTTTCCTGTGACAGAAATCCCCTTCCCTCCCCACCTGCCAACCCAGTTTATCTGCCTCACTCGTGGGCCTCAATTTGTGGTGGTGCGCTTTGCTTCAAAGCACTAACCTCCCTCACTGTGAAAAAATCCAAGCTATTGTGCAAATTATGGCTTTGTGTGGTTCTTTGAGGAGTAAATTTTAATTTTAAGATCTTATCATGACATGGCAGTTAATGTTTTTGTGTATCTGTAAAACCTGTAACAGAAACGTAAGAGTTGCAACTTACACAAATATGGCGACTTTCAATATTTATAGGGACATACTGTTAGCACCCATTTTGTGTCTACGATAAAGGTCATATTTTTGTTATTGCAAAATCAATATATTTGTGAGCTTTCTATCTCTCTTTTATATGCTTATATGCATGAAGGTGACTTTAATGTGTGATTCCGATGAGTTTTCTTTGATAGCATAAACTTTAAAGCTGGATGTCTCTTGAGATTTTCAGATCCAACTATCTGAGGAAACTGAGACCCAGAGAAGTGAAACCCCTTGGCCAAAATCATGTATGTGGTTGGTGGCAGACATGGGCCTGGAACTCAGGTCATCTGACTGCTAGAACAGCGATTTTTTTCTATTGCTGAGAGGTCATCTTAAAGAGCTCTCAAAGCCTAGCCATGAGCAAGAGGATTTAAAGGTTGATTTTGAAAGAGCTACCACTTTAGCGATGCTCTTGGTCTGCTGTATGGAGGAGACTCAGGGTAAGCTTGACAATGAGGAATGAGGACAAGGCACATTTCAAATACCAAATAACATATGAAGCTTTTATCTGCAAGGTAATTACACAGAAGCTAATTTCTCAATATTTGTTTCATGAGAATTTGTCATACTGGTGCTCCAAGCCAGGGCTGTCACTCACCTCTGATTTGTAAAAAGGGGACTATTTTGCTGTAATTACTCTTCTGGTGCTGGGTTCAGGTATATATTTTATAATACCTTAAGCTAAGGCTTTGTTTAGAATTATTAAACCAAACTAAACAGGTAGCTGAAATCAAAATACTATGAGAGAACTATTTATGGGTTTGTTGAGCCGTTAACACATGTGTCTTTGAAAGGCCTTTGGTTTTATTTAACAGTGCATGGATACAGCTTTATTTTTTAAATCCCTTTATAGCTTGATTCAGATTGGCCTCCACCACAAGACAGATGCTCAGGCTTCCTGGTTTTGCAAGTGGACTCATTCTGTATGTATGTGAGGTCCAGTTACTGTGCTGCTCTTATTAAGAGGGGTTTCTGTTTACTGGTGGGCTCTCCTTTATTCATCCATGTTAATTCATCACTTAGCACTGTCTTTTAATGACCAGACTCTGTTCTGTACCAAAAACAAAATTCAAAAATGACAGAGACAAATTCCTTGGTCTCAAGAAATTCATAGTACAAAGGCAAGACAAAAACATAGCGAGGTGATTATTATATGAGATAATATCTTCAGTGATGAAAACGTACATACCCTATCAAAGGGGCATGGAGGGGCCACCCAAGAACTCTTATAATCTGTAAATACTAACCTCCTGCAAGCTATGATCACTGTGCTGAGCTTCAAAGGATAAGTAGGAATGAGCCAGGCACAGGTGAGCTGGAAGCATTTTTGATGAAAGATTGAATGTGAACCTTGTCATAGGGAGTGGAGCACAGGCCTTCACACCCAGGGATGAAGGGCGAACTGAACAGAGCATGGACTCTGGAACTGAAGCACCTGCTCTCTCCTGTGCAAGGTGTGGACTTTGGACAAGTAAGTGAGCTTCTCTGTGCCTCCATTTCCTCAACTGTAGAAACTGAAATAATTATAGGACCCCCCAACAAAGTTTCTGTGAGTAAGATTACTCTCTCTCATGCTAATGAGTTTGGACCTTATGCCTTGTAGCCTAGAGAGAACTCTGAAAGACTTTAAAGAGTTGGGAAGCATGGCCAGAATTTTTTTTTTCCATCACTCTGGAGACTAGAGAGAATGGGAAAGTCTGAAGACATATATTATTCAGGGAGTTGTAATGCCGAGTAGATACAACAGGAGAATGAACTTAGGTGTGATAGTATGTGAGAGGTGAGGACAAATTAAGGTGAATTAGTCTGAGTAGGCCACTGAGTGGACACGGGAATGAGGTGGAGTTGAGGGGAGCAGAGACAGTCAAGGGCAACTCCTAGTTGGGCAGCCTTGGTGATTTGGTCACTGGGGTGCTCATCAGTGATGCAGATAATAGTGAAGAAGGAGCAGGTGCAGAGGGGGGTCTCAGGCTCCTGATGGGAAAGCCCAGTAAGCATGTGAAGGTGGCACCTGGTGAAAGGTCGGGGCAGACACAGTTTTAGGGACCATCAGCATGGTGAGGTCGAAATTGTGAGAAGTAATGAAACCCTCCGTAAAGTCTTGGCATGGCACCCATAGTTGTAGGGAAGGCTAAGAAAAAGTTCTCAGAATGGAGACAAGAGGAGGGAAGAGTTCTTTGGAGAATGGGAAAGAGAACATGCTTCATTTTTTTTTTGCCCCTGGAAATGATTTCCCCACACATGAATTCTAGGCTTAGATTCTAACAAGTGTTCTTGTAGGCCGTACTTTATGTGGCCTCCAGTGTTAGTCTGAGGTTGCCTGTTCTTCCAAGACTACGCCCAGGCTGTGTGGCCCAGGTGAACATAACTTACCTGCTCACCTGTTTCTTTCTGGTTAGGTGAACCAAGTTTGCTCTCCCACCTACACTGGTCACACAGGCAGCCTCGGGGGCCACACAGTACCATCCCAGTGTACTGTGCCACTCTTCCGATTTTCCCTCAGCATGCTATTATGAAAGTATTGATGCTGTTCCTGGGATCATTTGGGAAACTATTCCCAAAAAGAAACATATCATCTTTTTCTGGGCATTTTTATTTCTTTCCCTTTCAATAGTTTTCCCCTGTGCGGCAGAAAGACGTGAGGTTGATAGGCACATTTTTGCAATAAATCGCTATTGCTTTGAGAAGTAGATAAAAGTCTTTAAGCTCTCCCTGCCTTTCTGTGGATTTCTCTTGCACAATGAAAGAACTGGGGAGGCACACAAGTTTCATCTATACTGGAGATGTTGCATGGAAGCGATGAAGGAAAGTGTTATGAGACTACTGACTTTGTTTTTTTTTTTTTTTAAATAATTTCCATAGTGGAGGTCCCTGGATGATCTTTAATTGCATGTTACCCTTGATTACTTCTATCATTCATTATACTGAAAGTCATACAAACTCACACTCTGTGAAAACTTCAGAAAATTTCAGCTTTCTAACATGATGGAAAGCTAATAAAAATGTGTAACACCACTTTAGTAACTGATTAGAAAAGTGCCCAGTAGCGCACTTAAATGTGTTCTCTGATTCTAGATACAGGGTTTGATATCACCTGAGGATAAAGCGAAGGATCAGGAAGGACTCATGTGATTGCATATTTACATCACAGAGAGACTAATGACATGGTGAACACTCAAAAATTGTAGGGAAAAAAGCTATAAAGTCAAGTAAGAGCTGTCAGACTCCACCCATTCGGGAAGTCGGAAATGGGGATCCAAGTCGTGGAAGTGAAGAGTGTTGTGAGCAGATCACAGAAGGGATTCTGTAAAACAAGAAGGAACGGCAGGCTGCTGCTGGGGCGGTAATCAGGGAGGAGAGGAGAGCAAGGTCAGGGAGAAATGAAGAACAAAACATTTATGCCCTAATTAGCCAGCAATTTGTTATAAAACAGCCTTGCCACCTGGAGAGCAGAATTTAAAAATTTATTGGCACGAACCATCAAATTAGGCAAATTAGAGCAGGCCGTCTTCCAGGTCTCCGGCACGGGCTCCCGTGGACGTACAGCACAGCGGTACTTCTGGGGAAGGCTGAGGGCGGAGTGTGTTCCGGGAAAGTCAGGGATCACAGCTGAAGGTCAGCGTCAGGTCAGGAAGAGCTACCTATTGCAATCAGAGTCCTAAAAGTTAAGAGGTGCATTCTGCCTTTGGCACAGCTATATGATATTTTAATGTGACTATTTTGCCACCAAATGAAACTCAATAGGGCATGGAGGAGCTTCTCATCTCTTCATTGCATTTTTTTATACTAAACTTTTTGCTCAAAAGGATGCGTCTCTTCCACCCTGGGGGCACGTGTGAGTCATTACTGTTTCTGATCCTGCATATCCAGTGGTGTCTGTGTTACCACTATGCCTTTAGCACAGTGCCTGGCCAGACCCCTCCTCTCTAGCCTCCTGCAAGGATTGCAGGACTCTGTTCAAGCTGCAGGGCGGTTGCCGGAGGCATCTCCTCCTAGTGCTTGACTCCTTTCCCTCAGCTTATTTGCTAGGCACAGGGATGTCACCGCACTGAGAATTGATGTCACCTCCCTCTGTGTTAACCCTTGATCAGAGCACTTTAAGCCATCCCATTCCTAGCCCGAGCGTCTCTTCACCCTGTCATTTTATCCCTGTGTAGAGGGTCCGTCTGCATTTCAGTCTTTGCACCATTTGCTCGTTTTGTTCCTGATCCCCGGCGGGCACTGCACAGAGCTGACCTGTGGTCTTTCTTCTCCGTGCCTTTTTGCTCCTCTGAGATTCTTCAAGTTAAAATAGATCTTCTTTGGTGTCTCTTGTTTCTTGGTGTGCTTTCAAGTGGATCAACTTATCTTTGGGCTCTAGTGAGATCTAGTTCTAGAATGCCAGCATTTTTACTTTATAATTTTAAAATCTCTGCATTACTAAATTGATGAACCTGTAAGACTTAATTGGAAGGGTATTGCTAATTCTCTAAGTACATAATGAATTGCCATGATTTACTCCGAGATTAATCCGTATAAATACACTGTTCTACCTTTGAAATTTTACCCCCTAATTCTGACTAAACATGACCACTCTTGAATCCAAATAAAAATGTACTTCCTTTAATCTCCTGGTTTTGGTCCACCAGAAAAGCAATAAATTTGACAGAAAGATAGACTATCAGTTTGTCCTGTATGTCTTACCAATATAATTTTGAAACCAATCAATCAAACACTCTTTATATGGTCAGGTAGCCACCATTCCTGCTTGGTCAGACCACAGTACATTTCCTTCTGAGAAGTTCCAGTAACCCCACGGTCTAGTGTGACTTCCCTGAGTTCACTTGCCGTTGCCACTGAATTTAGCAGGTCTTTTGAAAACCCTTAAGCACTAATTAAGTTAATTTATGGTATATGTCATTAACATCCTTTCCTGACTTGATATTTTTTGCCTAAAACAATAAGCCCCTGAGGCAACTGAAATGCTTATGTTTGGTTGCCTAGTAATTCCTTAGTCTCCATCACAACATCAAATTCTGATGACAGTAATGGTGATTGATGAAGGAGACTAACACACCCCAAAGAAGTTATGAGCCAGAAATGTCCAGTTAGATTTATTTAGAATGAAATAATAGACAAGATAAAGCCTTAAGAATAAAACTAGGTTCATTTGAAGTTGAGATAACAACTGTCCCACAGTCCTTAAGTAATATTGGTTTCTAGTACATACTAGACATGACTTCATTGCCTCATGTTGATTTAAAAACAAAACCTGAATGTATTGGGAGCTGATGGAAGCTTAGACTTGATGTGCTTATAAGGGAGGGAAAAGAACTAGCAGGTATAATGGCATGGTTTCCAACCTGAGTCAGCTGACAGGATAGTAGGCTAAGCAATAGACAGCCATTATAATTCACTGTGATAGAGCCCATGGAGCACATTGGTAGAGACCCCCACAGAGATGCACAGTAGTATTCCTCACTCATACCAAGAGCTCAGGCAAGGCTCCGTGAATGTCTCAGGCCTTGGGGGTACCTGGTCTATAGCCCACTTTGGCTGCCTAGATAACTCTTGTTTCTCCTCTTAGACTCAACTCAAATCCACATTCTCCTTAAGCCAGACTTCCTCTTTTGTGATCAACTAACATATTGCTTCTTCCCTATTCACTGCCCTCAACCCCAGCAAGAGTCATTGCTTCCTTTTAGTTGTTGTGTGGCTTTATGGTCTGGTACAGGCTTCATACTGGTACACTCTGCCCCTTCCCCATTTTGAATAAATTCAGCACTGTGGAATTCAGTGCAGGTGAGTGGATCACCTGAACTGAGGAGTTCCAGACCAGCCTGAGCAAGAGTGAGACCTCAGCTCTATTAAAATTAGAAAAAAAAAAAAAAAGAAAAGAAAAAGCAAAAGAAACAAAAATCTAGCCTGGTGTCATGGCAGACATCTGTAGTCCCAGCTACTCAACAGGCTTAGAAAGAGGAGCTCTTAAGCCCAAGAGTTCGAGGTTGTTGTGAGCTATGACACCACGGCACTCTATCCAGAGTAACAGAGTCAGAGTCTGTCTCAAAAAAATAAAAAAATAAAAAAAATAAAAAATAAATAAAAATAACCCCCCACTTCCCATGTTCCTCTCCCTGGCACTTTGTCATTATTCATTTAACTAAGATTGGAGCTCTGACTTCATGATAACCCCAGGGTTACCTGGTATGGGGAAAGAGACCCAATAACACAAGGCTTTCATAAGAGTCTTTACATGTTCAAGCTAGATTCCCTTTCCAGAATATCTTTGGCAAAGATGGATAAGAAGAGACTCAGACATGGGGCCACTGCAGCAGCATGTACAGGTGGAATTTGGCAGGGAGGGGAACTGGTGTTTGAATGCTGCAGAGGTCAGATGTCCATCTTACCTATTTCTGCCTGGTTCGACTTTCTGATGTTCAAATAAAGTGAGCATTAGCTATTCTCGAAGTTGAAAGGAGTCTGTGGCCCTTTTATTAGAGTTTTGCATGGGGAACAGGGCATGAGAGCCCTGCAGATGAGTCGTGTAGTGAGGTTCTGGGAGTCGTGTCGGCAGTAGCAAAGCCTCCTGCAAAAATACTCAGTCAGAAATGACCATGATGACTACCCTGATGATTTTCTTTCCCCTTAATAAGTTACTACAAAAAGAGTTATTTTGCTTTCTTGCCTTTCCAGCACCCAAAGCATGTGTTTAAACTGTTTATTGGATGCTGTAATTATAGGTATTAGAATATTAGAGTGTCCCTACTCAAATCGTTTCCTTTACAAAATTCATGATAATTATATTGTGCTGTTTGTAGACCTGCCCGTCTTCTTGACTCTTGTCACAGGGACCATGTCTTTTACTTCCTGGAGTTTTGTGCAATGTCTGGCATGTAAGTTCTTCTGTTAATTCATTTTTAAATCAATGAAAAAGGAACTCATTGACTGAACATATACAATTTAGATGTCTGGTAAATAACACTAAAGAACACTAGAGTGGATGAATCTGGACGCGCTGATCTCTGGAGAAATCAGCAGTACCTGCATCATCTGTGTAATTCAGGTGGAACTGGGACTCAGGCCTGAATCCCATAAATAATTCCCTGAATCCTCTGAGAAGACATGAGGCTGGAAGTAGAACAAAGCAGGAGAATGGTATTCTTTTCTACAGTTAGCTTTAAACACACCCCATTCTCCTGTTTCCATGGCAAGAAAATCTCCCGAGGGCGCTGCCCAGAGGTTCTCCCTTAGAAATTGAAAAAAGGAAAGAAAAGAAGGGAAAGAAGCAACCCATAGCTGTGTTTTCTGAAAACAGCTTGACTCTCCTGCTGCTCATCCGCTGTGGCCACCGTGGAAACCCCTCATCCCGTGGTGCCCAGGCTGCCTGCTCTCAGCATGCTGGAAGCTGGTGATTGATTCTGTTTGACAGCAGCAAAAAGTGTGCCCTGCCTTGGATGCCAGCTGATTATTTCCAGTATGTTTACCGCTGAAAATTCCATTAATAATTTGTAATATCTATTCAACTTGAAGAGAGTGGAGAAAAGTGCTTTTCTGAAAAAGGAAAAGAAAATTGGACCCATTCTTATGGAAAATCCTAATCTCCAAAGTGGACATTTGATGGCAGAGGAGCTGATGGAAAGTCTTAGCAACTTCCGATTTATTTTTTAACACAAAGAGTTTTGGTCTGTTACTGATAATGTGTCATTAGAGAATGTGTTGTGAAGAATTAAACATTTTTTTTTATTTAAAATTTTTTATTTTTATTATTTTTTATTTTTTGCCATTTTTGGCCAGGGCTGGGTTTGAACCCACCACCTCTGGCATATAGGATCGGTGCCCTACCCTTTTGAGCCACAGGCACTGCCCTGAATTAAACATTTTTGTTGATGTACTTTCCTTTCTTCCCAGTATACAAATACAGTATATTTTAAGGTTCAATGTAATGTGTGCTTATTAAGTGCCTACAGTGTTCAGGACACTCAGTACATATTTACTGCATTGAATTGAGTGGACTAGTATACTGGTAAATGGTTATGAATGAGACCTAGTGCCAGTCCTGGGGCAGCGTTCCATCTAAAATAGAGATTCTCAGGTCCGGACACGGTGGGTCATGCCTGTAATCCTAGTACTCTGGGAGGCTGAAGTGGATATATCACTTGAGCTCAGGTGATCCAGACCAGCCTGAACAAGACTGAGACTTTATCTCTATTCAAAATAGAAAAACTAGCTGGGTGCTGTGGGGGGTGACTAGAGTCCCAGCTACTCGGGAGGCTGAGGCAAGAGGATGGGTTGAGCCCAAGAATTTGAGGTTGCTGTAGCTATGATGCCACCATACTCTACCCAGGGTGACAAAGTGAGACTCTGTCTCAATGCCCCCCCCAACAAAACAATACCAACACCAACTCCCCCCCCCCCCCGCCAAATAAAATAGTAATTCTTGATTGTAGCTCCACATTAAAAAATCTGGGGAAATTTTAAAAAAACTGAGCCCCCAGAAATTCTGACTGAATTTATCTGGGATGAGGCCTAGGCCTGTGGCCTCAATATTTTTTTCGTGTGTCTTCTCCTATTCATTTTGTGCAACTGGATTTGAGATAAATAGCTGCTATGAAAGGAAGTGAAAAAGTAGTCCGTGGTCGAGTCCCAGGAGATGTACAAAGGATGCTTTTTACATCATTTATCTATTTGAAAAGTATGAGGATTTAAAAAGGAGGGCAACTTACATTTTATTGAGGCTGTCAGAAAAAAACTCCATAAAAGAAGATAATATTTCAACAGGCTTTAAATGTGTAGCATTTCGATTGGCAGAGACAGGCATCCAGGAAAGTGATGATAAGCCAGGATGAGAAGGGACGAGGCCAGTTCAGTGACCACTGTGAACACGGAGTAACTAAAGCATGATGATGAGAAAAAGGAGTAGCTGGTTGATTGCTGTTATTAAAGTATTACCATGAATTCATAGTTTCATCTAGCTATTAACTCAGATACATGTATGAAGTGATGGAATATCTTGGATATTTTTTTCTCATGCTCCAAATTTATTACTCCTAAAACAACAGGGTTGGAAGTGATGTAGTAGGCATAGACTTTAAAATGCACATTCGTTTTTGCTATTTAATTGTGTGGTCCTCGGATGAGTAGCATTTGCGCCATCTGTAGCTTGTTAGAAATGCAGCGAGTGCAGGATCTTGGCCTCCACCCCAGACCCAGCGAATCAGAATCTATATTTTAATATGACCTCTGTAAACATGTTAAAGTCTGAGAAACACTACTATCTAAATCACTATTACAAACGTCCTTATGATAAAATGATTTTTTTTTTCTCCTGGGTGGATGCCTAGTAGTGGGATTACAGGGGTCAAATGGGAGAGCTAATTTGAGATCTTTGAGGCGATTTACAATTGCCAGGATGTGGAAACAACCTAAATGCCCATCAACTCAGGAATGGATTAATAGATTGTGGTACATGCACATCATGGAATACTATTCAGTCATAAAAAGGATGGTGACTTCACATGTTTTGTAATATCCTGGATGGATTTGAAACACATTCTTCTTAGTAAAATATTACAAGAATGGAAGAGAATTGGATAAAAAACTATCCAGCGTACTTAATACTAATATGAAGCCAGCAGACAATCTGCCGCATGCCCACGTTGGTGAAAAACTCATTTAATTTCACGTTGGGGGTGGGGTAAGGGGGACGGGGTGGGGGGGCTCTCACAGAATGGGCATGCAGTGGGGGTGTCTGCCACAACTTCTGTGTGTGGGACATAACCACAAGAGGGACTCTACCTCTTTATTTTTTACCTGGTTGTTTATACCCTCACATTAACATGAAATAAATTTACTTAAAAAAATAGAATAAAATAAATTACTATGACATTATTAGCTCTAATCAGCTGGAGAAAGTAAAGAAATAGAGACCTTTTTTTTTTTTTTTAACTCTCTTGGAGACATGGTTCAATAAATCAAACTTCTACTTGACCATGAATGTGAACAATAAATACTACTGATAGCCAATAATCTTCTCTTTTAACAGAATACCTTTTTGTATCTGTCACGCTAGAGATTTACATTTAATTTACAGATACCACAAGTGTGATTAATACATTTAAATTCATGTGAGTTGGGCGAGGTATTCTCTCCAGCTCCAATCCCCAGATCCGGAAAGATAACATTAGATCTTGGTAGGTTTCCTGTGCTTTTGAAACGAATGTCCTCAATAGCACCTCTGAAGACTCAGTCTGAGCCAGCACGCCGCGCGTCTGCCGTCCCACTGCACACAGGTTTGGGCAGCAGATGGCATGTGGGAAGAAAGATGTGGGGCTGGAAAACTCGTGGATGCCAGAGGAAACCTGAGGCACACAGGAAGCGCCTCCAGCTTGGGTCCTTAGGTATTATTTACCTCTTTAATCTGAATCAAAGACATAGCAGCAAATAACGATTCAGAGAGGTTTTACAGAGTGACAGAAGACTTGATGGATGGCTATTTCTGACTCTGCTTCTGACCTAACTATAGGCGATAAATTAACAAGTAATCATTAAAATATTTCTTTTCCCAAATAGCATTGGATTTGAATATCTGACTAAATACCCTTAGGATGATACTTAGCAAAAAGAGCGTATATGCTTTAGGAACAAAAAAATCATCTGCCTTTTTTTAACTTTAATGTGCAAAGGAATATCTGTGGCTGTCGCTCAAAATAGATCCTCCAGACCCCACTGAGATTCTGATTTAGTAACTTGGGGTAAGGCCCAGAAATTTTCACTGAAACAAGCATTCCAGAAGATTTTGTTGTCAGAGCTAAAATACTACATTTTGGGAGGGGGAGGAATTGCTATAAGGCATTATATTCTTAGGAATTTCTAACTTTCTTCCGGTATCAATATTATCTAAAACCATTTGTCAGGTTTTTGAACCATTGATTGATCCCCCTAATTGGTCATGCATTTTGAAGGGGGTGATATTAGAAGATGATTTTGTTTTCCCTGTAGGAGTTCACAGTTTACACACCGAGATGTGCAATCCACTAGATTGGATCATTGATTGTGTTGCATTTTTGTAGGAAATAATACTCCAACTCTACCTTTTTTTTTTTTATGAGAATTCTATTATTAGTATCTGACTTCCTGGTGCTAGACTTTTTTCTTAGCTACTTACCATTAAAGAAAGAGAAAGGAAAAAAGGAAGAAAGGGAGGGAAGGAGAAAAAGGAAAGTAAGTGAGGTTGCTCACCATTGTGAGGTGAGTCAGCAGGCTGAGAAACATCAGATAACTGTCCCGTGGTAAACCGTTGAGACCACGTCAGGAACTTTTTCTCTTGGAAAGTGGAACGTTTGTATCATTTCTCATGCTTAGTTTATCACTGAGATTTTGCAACTGTGACTAGTCAATGACTTCATCACATTCCCAGGTAAAATCGACCAAGGAAAATTTGTAATATATATATATTACACATATTATATATGTGTGTGTGTATGCACACACATGTACACATATACATATACACACACATATAATATGGATATATGGATACACAGGAGTTTAAATATTTAGGTTGACAAATTTGAAATATTTTTTGAGAAATAAGGGAGAAAAAAAGCTTGCTTTATGTTACTTGATTCAAATGCCATAAAACCTGAGGATTTGTAGTATGACCAAAAGACGATTAAATTACTTTCATATTCCATAGCACTTTATCTTTCATTCTTAATTCAAACATACACATTCACTGAATGTCTATAAAAATAAAGTTTATTTCAGAAATATTTAGATACTTTTGGATTATCAAATTAAAACAGATGCAAACCATCATATGTAAAGCTAGTGAGAGTAAAGGGTCCTCTCATCTGTTGCTGGCTCTCTCTTGAGAATGATTAGTATTATAATAGAAGTTATAAAGCTTCCTACTCTCTTATCCTCTAGGAATTTTTCATGTAGGGAATTTCATGTAATACATGATCGTGGCAGCATTATTTGTCAATAGAAAAATAAGCTTAACTCTTGAACCATAGGAACATGAGTAAACATATTTTGGTATATCCATATGAGAGAAAAAGAGAGCCATTTAAATTAATACTTTTCAAAGATATTTAAAACACAGGAAGATTTTCACCATATTACGTTAAGAGAAGAAAATAAGACACAGAGTTAATTCTGATAATGAGTAAAACGTACACATAAAAAACTGAATGGAAAATCACAAAATGTAGTAATGGTTATATCTGGATGTTGAATTGTATGATTTTAACCTCTTTATTTAAAAAAAATTTGTTTTTTGAATCGTCCAAAATTTTTTCCATGAGCTTATGGTACTTTTATAATTAGGTAAAAAAATTTAAAGGATTAAAAAATCTGGGTTGCTTTAAGTGTAATTCTGCTTAAGAACAGGTGGATGGACTAAAGGAACCTTTAATGTCCCTCTAGTTCTAAGGACCATCTGCCCCGTCCTATTAACCAGTAACCACTGAAAGAAGTTAGGTCCAATTAGTAAAGGCCGAAAGCAACAGTGCCTTTGTGGGTTCTATCTGCATCCCTGTGCCTATTCGCCACCTTAAACTAATGGAGCTATTTATTGAGTTCAAGCTGTCCCCAGGGAAGGCTGCTTTTTCCTTTGCTTCTGTGCAAGTGTTGTTCACTTTTTACGACTGGCTACTGAATCCAAGCCAGCAGCTGGCCATCCGGGCTGTTGTGCAGAACAATAGTCCCACACAGCCTTCTCCAGAGTGGGCCTGCTCCAGTATCTTGAATATGGCCTGCATAAAAAGCAGACACCATTCAGATTGTTCTATCTGCTTCTGCTGCTGTTCCTGTTTATGAGATAAATATGTAAAACATGAAGCCAAAACACGTGGAGGGTGCCCTCAGGAAACTCGATTGGACATCAGTTCACCTTTAAAATGAGGGATTATAATGGCTTTCTCTGATTATTAAGTAGAAGAAAGTGATTTGTAAACTGCAGTTTTGAAATATTAGTTGTTAGATGAGCATGCTCCGATTTTTCATATTATCCCTTTCTCAAGGACATAGTGATGCTAAGACGGTGAAATTGCAGCAGTCCTCCTGCCTGGCTCATGACTTCATGCCCCTCTGTAATGTGAGCCGGAGCTGGATGGCTCTGTGCTATTCATTATCACCACTTAAAGTGAACCCATATGCCAGTGGCATATTGAGCGAACAAGCTGAGATGTCATTGGCAGGAGCAGCCCTTCCAGAAGGCAGAGTTGCTGAGGATTGTTGACGCCATGATCCTGTCAACATCCTGGATGCTGCTGGTCAGTAGCAGCAGTCGTGTCTGGGGAAATAAGGTCAAAGGAAGCAACGCGTTACTGGTGACTTAAGGTGACAGCCTGTCCAAAGCATAGCCTGCGGCTACACAGGTTATGATTTCTTTTTTCAGAATTAAGTTTCAATCTCATATCTCGTCGAATTATCACTACTTATTATTTTCTTTAATTTTTTTGGTAGGTAGATGTCTTTTCTTCATCAGAACAGAAAAATATTTATGTGTGTACCCACCCACCATGTTTTCTTCAGCTATTTAATTGCTAAACTTATAATCAGTGTTTTGTTTTGTTTTTTTGAGACGGGAGAGGTATTATTTATATATTTCATAACAGGCAGTGTACTGCTCTGATTCTTTCTATGCTACTGATTAAACTTTCCCCAACCCTCTACATAAGCACACTCCTATGACTTTTCTTTTCCTGGAGCCTGGTGAGCAGAGAGAAGTTGGTGGACACTATAGTTTATGAGAGCCTGAAAAACCAAACTGTCTAGTCCTAGAAGTAAAGGAATGTTACTGTCCTGTGAGTAGGATAGCTTTGGTTGAGAGAAGGAATAGTGGTAATTTTTGTATTATGGAAAAGTTACTTTGGAAATTTTGAACTATGTTACTTTAGGCTGGAGTCAGGGAGACATGGGAGGAAGCTATTATAGTCCAGGTGGTAGATGGAGGTTTCTTCAACCAGGGTGTTGATTGTAAAGGATGGGGGAAGGAACCAAGAAACATTTAGAAGGGGAAATCAACTGGGTGTAAAGATGACCGCCAGGTTTCTAGGTTGGGAGTGTACGTGACACACCAAAGAAGCAGCTACCAATGCCATCTACATACGATCTGGCAGAGGAAAGAAACACAGAAGACGTAAGGGCAAGTTACCGGATAATTCCCTTCTGTCAGGCATTATGCTAAATCTTCTACATGCCCTGTCCCACTGATTCCTTCATCAATCCTATGAAGTACTATTCCTATGACCATTTTAAAGATGAACAGTCTGAGGCTTGGAAAGATTAAGTAATGTGCTCAAGTTCACTCTCTTGGTTAAGTAGTGGACCTGCATTTGAAGCATCCAGGTAGGCTGATCACAAAGCCTCTGTTTCTCACTATTTTGTAACATTTAACAATAAATATTCTGAACAATGTCAAAAAACATTTAACCACTTAGGAGAACCAACTGCCAGAGGCAATCTTAGGGTTAGCTGTTTATATGAAAATAATGCAAACTAGATTTACTTTCTTCCTAATCTTATACTTTAATGTACAAATAAAATTTCTAATGCCCAAATTATGGAATCTTAGAGGATCGTTTTAAAGACAGGAAATTGAAAACTATTTTGTATAATCCATTTATTTAAAAATAAAAAGATAAAGAAATTGAAACCCAGAAAAGTTGACTTACTCCCCAAATTCTCCTAGTCAACATGTGGAAACCGCACAAGAATTCAAGGGTTCTGCCTCCTATTTTGTGGTCTGGTGCTCTTCTCATATCCTGGTCCACATATTCGAGAAGAGTTAGGAGATGAAAGCTTGTGTCTTCTCAGTACAGCTGACCGACTCTTGCTGGAATCTATGTATGATGTCAGTGCTTTTATTACAGGATCAATTTTGTCCCTGTTCCCTCTTCTGTCTTTTTTTTTTTTTTTTTTTTTGAGACAGAGTCTCACTATGTTGTCCTCAGTAGAGTGCTGTGCTGTCACAGCTCACAGCAATCTCAAACTCTTGGGCTTAAGTGATTCTCTTGTCTCAGCCTCCCAAGTAGCTGAGACTATAGGTGCCCTCCACAATGCCCAGCTATATTTTTGTTGCATCTGTCATTGTTGATTTTAGCTGGCCCAGGCTGGGTTTGAACCTGCCAGCCTGGGTGTATGTGGCTGATGCTGTAACCCCTGAGCTATGGGTGCTGCCTCCCTCTTCAGTCTTGATTTGAGATCTAACCACACGAGCAGATTCCCATGTTCTGCCCCTCCTTGCCGCTGCACACTCGTGTACTGTGAAGCTGTCTTGTTAGGCACCCAGCTACTATTGCTTCCCCATATACTCTACTCCAGTGGCTCTCAACCTGTGAGTCGCGACCCCTTTGTAACACTGAAAATACATCACAGCTTTAGGAAGGTTGAGAACCACTGGTAGGAAATGAGAGAAGCACCAGATCAAAAGATGGGAGGCAGAACCCTTGAGTTCTTGTGTAGCTTCCCATGCTTGCTAGGAGAGTTTGGGAAGCAAGTCACGGTCTCCGGGTTTTGGCTTCCTTTGCTTTCTTTTTTCATTCTTTTTATTTCTTTTCTTTTTTTAAGGAAATAGGTTATATGAATTTTTAGTATAATTTTAACATCTTTAAATTGCACTCACTTGTTTTTATGTTTGGTTTTCTCAGCTAGATTTTGATTCAGTTGAGGTCGTGGACCAAGACTTCCTGATTGGTATTAGTTTTCAGCACACTACTTGACACATTTCAATAATTTTTTTTTTAAGTGAGCAACTTTGAAAATAATTATAATTGAATTTCTTTTAAAAACCTCTTCAGGGCAAAGTATAGTGGTTCACTGTAATCTTAGCACTCTGGAGGGCTAAGCGGGGAGGATCGCTTGGGGTTAGGAGATTGAGATTAGCCTGAGCGAGAGTAAGACCCCATCTCTACAGAAACATAACAATTGGCTGTCACAGTGGTGCACACCTCTAGTCCCAGCTATTTGGGAGACTGAAGCAGGAAGATCACTTGAGCTCAGGAGTTTGAGGTTGCTGTGAGTTATGACGATGCCTCCACACTCAAGACTCTATCACATAAAACCCAAGAAGACCTGGTTTAGTTTCCGTTAGCTTTCCTTCTCATTTATCAGAAGGTGTCCTTTCTAAAAGTGATCTGGCCAGAGAAAAGGAACATTTCAATTGCCCCTGGGTCCTTGCTATGCTTTCCCCTCAGCCACACATATCCTAAAGCAAAGATAATCAAACCTAATCAAAGCCAAATAGGTAAAGTAGTTTATCTAGTAATTTAAACAAGGAGAGCCAGTTGCCACCCTGACATTCTAAATGTCTTGAATTTGGCAGATACATCATTTCTCCCTAAGCAGGCTGTGAGATTAGCACGTCACGTGGTTAGCTGGGCTCTGAGATGATCTCCATAGAAAAAAGTCTATCGTCTGAAGAAGAGATTTACCTGTGGTTTATTGGAGTGGAATTGGTTTTGTATCTTAGAGCAGTTTATCATTTCTCAGTCAATCTCTGGTGATAGTATTGTTATTCTTTATCACTAGAAGATTAGAAAACTCAAAAATAATAAAATAGAATATAAAACCTCTGGGAAACCTTTTAAAATGATGGATGGGAAACAGCTTGTTTGTCAAGTACACAGTCCGGCAGGCCTCCTTTCCCTTCAAGGAAATGGAATTGAATATATGTATTCCATTCAAGAGTATATATTCAATATAATGCATATACAGAGTTCGCTATCTATTATGCTTGGATTCTAATCACAGTGGAAAAAGACACCCTTTACACTGAGCTGTGTATACAATGGGGATTGGAGTGACGACGGTCTGCTGGATCAATGGCTTCATGGTTTTATGCCCTTACACATTACAATGGTTAAAGCTAAATTTACCATACACGGCATCTATCTGTGTTACAGGGCTGTTAGAACCCCTTCCATGAAAGACAAAAAAATCCAGCTATTTAAAAAAAAAAAATTAGTATGTCTAACCCTGAACTTGACCTCTTTACTAGTTTTCCTGAGTCTCTACCTGGCCACTGCTGGTTGGTGGATGAGCTGCCTGCCCATCAAGTTTGCTATTGGCCCTGGGAGACTATATTTAAAGTGAGGCTTCCTGGCAAAGAAAAGTTGTGAAAAGAGGTGAAACCAGGGCTGTGTTAGGGAGGACCAAGCAGAGATGGGGAGGAGGAGGATGGGTATAGGAAAAAGACACAAGCAAGTGTCCCTTGAGGGACAGGGTCATAACCTCCACATTAATTCAGTAGTCACAGAGATATTGATAGTAGAAACAAAACTGTAAGGGGATATTTTTATCTATAAAGTGCATAAACTATTTAAAATTCTTCACAGGCACTACTTATAAAATATATATTATTTTTATGAGACTCCAGAAATCTATCATTTTGTACATGTTTATTTAAAAACTGTGAATTTATTTAAAAAGAAATATATTAGAGAGTTTTCACTAATTCAGACTGTCTTTTAATTAGTCCTGTTAATAACATTTTATTGCATATATGTAGTGCACTTACCACCTTGCATTTTTAAACTCAGCATTAACTGGGGGTGGGGAAGCTTCTGCACACATCAGTGGCCTTTGATTTTGAAAGGGACTCCTCTCTAAAAGGACATTAGTTTATTCAAAGAGCATAATTTCATTCCAGACTAACAGTCTTTGATGCCTTGCTAGAATGGGTGGGTATTTCCTTCCAATTAATAAAGCTGGTTTCTGTTTAGATGAATTAATCACTAATTCAACTGTCCTGATCCTAGCAGTATGACATTGGGGACCATTTCGTAAAAAAAAAAAAAAAAAAAAAAAAAATGAGAGGCTGAATATATAATAGAAAGAAAGATCCATTTTAAAATGTGAAAAATTCATTATCATTCCTGGGGAAAATTTTGCTGTCACGACTACTATTCTCAGAAGACTCTTGCCTTGTTTTCTTGCTTTGGAATTAAAATGTTTGGATGATACGACCGTAGATAGGAATCAACTTTCTCTGAAGAAATTATTTATATCACATGTGAAGAATACATAATAGTTGTTGGTTTAGGCTTCAAATAGTTCTATATGATAAATGATAAGTGCCTTTAATGATGAAAGATATATTTATCATCAGGAGCAAAACTGGCCACTCATCTGTCAAGTCTCCGCTTAGATGGTTATTTCTTTTCTCCCGATATTAGGTAAACTCAGTCATTATATTCCATGTTATTTGAACTTGTTACTTGCAAAATGATTTCTATTTTACTTAGCTTTACTCAACTATTTATATTTCCAGCAACTGATATGGTAGCAGTACCAAGTGGTATACTCTAATAAATACTTACAGTGCATGAAAACATGTGATATGTAAAAAGTGTAAATTTTGGTGTTATCTTGGATTTGCACGGTCTGTACTTTGCATCTAACTGTGCCGTAAATGTGGAAGTCAGCTTCATTTTTCATAAGAATAATTTACTTTTTTTTTTTTTTCTAAGACGGAGCCTCAGGCTATCCCCCTGGGTAGAGTGCTATGGCATCACAGCTCATAGCAACCTCCAACTCCTGGGCTTAAGCGAGTCTCCTGCCTCAGCCTCCCAAGTAGCTGGGACCACAGGCGCCCGCCACAATGCCCGGACATTTTTTGGTTGCAGCCATCATTGTTGTTTGGTGGGCCCGGGCTGAGGATTCGAACCCACCACCTTAGGTGTACGTGGCTGGCGCCTTAGCCGATTGAGCCACAGGCGCCGAGCCCAATAATTTACTTCTTATTTCATGTTTATCTTCAGATTTTGTTACAGCTATCCATTTTTATTAATTTCTTTAAAACAGTTTTATATGACTAAAAAGGAATTAAGTGCATAATTATTAAAACTTAGTAAAACATGTGTTTAGGGGTTTGGGGGGATTTGGGGACTTGCTGTGATGCCCATGCTGGTCTCAAACTGCTGGCCTCAAGGGGTCCTCCTGCCTTGGCCTCCTAGACTGCTGGGATTATGAGCGTGAGCCATCACACCTGGCCAACATGCATTTTGTTTTAATATACAATTATACCTTCCATGTTATCAGTTGGACTTCTGCAAAACCAATTCAGCTTCAATATTGGACACATACACAAGAGTCTCCTTCTGTTATGGCTAATAGCTTCAGGTGAGAATGTTATACAGGGTATCTATAAAGTTCATATGTAATTTAAATCTAAGTTGCATACCAAATTGCACACAAACTTTACGGACATCCTATATAAGAAAGAGAAAACACAGTTCAAATATTCTGACCAAATATGTTGCATCTTTGTTTCCACGTAAATTCTGCTATAAAATTGAGCCATCTTTGTGAAAGTGATCTGTTTAAAAGTACAAAATCTGGGCCAGGCATGGTGGCTCATGCCTGTAATCCCAGCACTTGGAGGGGACCAAGGCAGGTGCATTGCCTGAGCTCACAGGTTCAAGACCAGCCTAAGCCAAGGTGAGACCTTGTCTCTAAAAATAGCTGGGCATTGTGGTGGGTGCCTATAGTCCCAGCTACTTGGGAGGGTGAGGCAAGAGAATCACTTAAGCCCAGCAGTTTGAGGTTGCTGGGAGCTGTGACACCATCGCACTCCACCGAGGGTGACAAAGTGAGACTGTCTCAAAAAAAAAAAAAAAAAAAGAAATTGCATTTAGAGAGATTCACATGTACCCTTATAGGATAAACCGTAGGCGTGATCCCACAATAACTAAGAAAACGACATGAAGGCTATGTTAACCAGTTGGATGAAGGTATTTCAAATTGTGTATGGAAACAGCACACTGTACCCCATGATAGTATTAATGTACACAGCTATGATGTAATTAAAAAAAAAAGAAATTACAAAATCTGTTTGGGAGTTATTTACAAAAGTGTAAATATATCTGGGAGCTTGTCTTTGTGCTGTATAGCAGCTGATGTATGTGCATTTAGCCCTACCTAGAGAGGACTGTGCATGTTCCTATAATTTTTTATTCTGTCTTCCCTGAGTTAGACAGAAGAATTGACTTGTGACTGGTCTTCAGTTCCATCCTCCTCCAGGTGCACAGACCAGGTCCATGACTGATGGGTCTAAAGAGTGAGAAGAGAGGGTTACTGTTTCTTCTTCCTACTGTGTAATCTGCTAAGCTCTCTGGGCCAGTCAAAATCATATGAGCATTGAAGTTCAAAATCACAACACAGATGGGTTGATTTACAGTGACATTGTTGCTTAGGCAACAAGAAATCTCCATCTCTTGTTAAAGAAACTAGCCAACAGCAAGTATTTAACATATTTATTTTATATATCTGGTATTTTGAATCAATTCCTTTGGGTTGTTTGTTTACTTTTTTTCAGAGACTGTCTCTCTGGTAGATGTTGAGTTTTTATATATAGTAGAACCTGTGTAAGTTGACTGCTCAATGAATGGTCAACAAACTGGTTGACCATTATAACAAACTGGTCAACATAGAGAGGTGATGTATGGAACTAGGCCTACTGTCCTGATATGGACATGTGGTGTATGTCTGGTCTATGAAGATTAGTTCAACTTAAGGAGGTGATCAATGTAGGGAAGTAGTCAACTACGGAGGTTCTACTGTATATGACTGTAGGCTATAAAAGAATCACAGCTGGTAGCTGCTGTAACACAGAAGCCTAAAACTTTGTGGCTTAGCACAAAACATGTTTCATTTTGTTCATGCAAAGGTCTAGTGCAATGATGGTGAGGGGAAGGGTAAGGCTCCTGTATCTATGATACACCATTGTTCAGGGACTTAAGTTTACATAGATTTGTTTAGAGATTCAGGTTGACAGACACTCTGCTTCTTCTAACATTCAGTTTCTGAGGTCTCCCTAGCAGTTCTCATCCAGCTGGCAACTGAGGAAGTGAGAATGTAGATAATAATAGCATGAGAGATTTCCATAGGCCAGGCCTGAACAGAGAGCGCATCTCTTCAGCTTACATTCTGTAACCTGAAAACATAAGGTCTTCCCTGGGGTAGTCATTTTCCAAAAGTAACCCTTTTTTATGAAATGGCAGCATGAAGTTCTGGTGGACAGCCAGCTTCCTCTGCTATGGTATGAGCGTGACTACGACTGCTATATTCAAGCAACAATTGAAAATTATCCCAGAGTAATGATGTAGAAAATGATGCTACTTTAAAAAATGAAAGCTAAATACTATTAAATCTATACTTGGGTAAATTTAAGACTATTTCTTTAGAACTAGAGGATATGTTACGGCATCAAGTAGAATCCTGTTTACATTAGTAAGGAGATGTTCTTGGATTACTGAAATTCAAAACAGTTGGTCCCCTTTTCCCCTCTGCTGATGGTTTTTAAATGAAGGCCTAAAAATCCCTCTTTCTGTCCTTGCTCAACTGAAATTGCTAAACAAGATGATTGTCTTCGAACATGTATGCAACACACGATTTTGTATTATAATGATTATGGCATATAAACACTCTATGATGCCAAATTTAATTTCTGGAATTAATAATTATATCTTTAAAGCATTTTACAAAGTACTTCCAAGCCTTTATGCTACTTGAGCCTCTCAGGGGCCCTTTGATCAAGATAAAATTATAATATCAGCCCACTTTTTAGCCAAGGAATATGAGACCGTCAGTGTTTAAATGACTAGCTTAAATTCCTTTGGATTATAAGGTTATCATCCAAATAATCCAGGATTATAGGGGAAACTGTAATCCTGTAACGCTCCTTTCAGTTACCCACAATGACTCTATCTATCTGGATATAGAAAAAGACTGTTAGTTTAGATTCTGGTTGTACAGTTATAAAAATGGCCACTGATGCAAGTGACGTGGGTGACCCATCAAGGTGACTGAAATAACAGATCAGCATTGCTGATTTATTCATGCTGCTGGTGCAGACATATCTTGTGTATTGGCCTTTAAATATTTATAGAGTAGAATTCCAGGAGTGGACAGATATTAAGCCCCTTTCTTTTAATACCCAAAGCACAAGCCATGAAAACTGTGGCTCCAATGTACTTTTAAATGAACCCAGAGATTTTCCAATGTATTTCCCACTGAACTCAGTGCTTTTTCTACGCGTCTTCAAAGATGCTTTTATTTAGCACAGTTGACTTTTCACCTTTCTATTTGTTGCTTCTCTTTTGAGTTTTTATTGCTGAGAACTGTATGGGATAGAAATAAAAGACAAAGTCCCTTTCCCCAAGAGAATCCTAGTCCTAAGGGGAGGGGGAGACAGCAAGTAAGCAGAGCTGTTGGAGGGTCTGAGAGAGGCAATGAGAGCAGGACAGGCAAGGAGCCCTGTGAGCCCTGGCAGTGGAGACTGGCTCAGCCTTGGTGCTATGAAAGGTCTTCCAGAGGGTGAATGCTCTAATAGACCCTGAAAGAATGAGCAGGAATTTCAGAAGATAGGCAGTACTTTTTAAAATATTACAAGTTTTGTACAGGCAGTACAAATATTATAAATATGTGTCTTAAAATTCTCAAATTATACTAAAATATCATGCTCACACCTTGGTTTTAGAAAAGAAATTTAAAAGATAGATCAGGAGAGTTTTTTGGTTTTGCTTTCTTCTGTTTTAAATTTCAAAACATTAAATGTTTTTATTATATGATTAGCATCTGTAATGCCTGAGTCAGGGTATTAGCTTGCCCATCTCCCAATTAGTGTTCATTGCACCTGTTAGCAAGGCTCCTGTCCCTCCTCTCCTCCTCGCACCCTGTTTGATTTCTAATGACTTTAACTTCCTCTGGGTCCATCAGTTAGTTCCTGAAATGACAGAAATGGTGCAGACATTTATGAGAGTACAGGTGGTATTTGTTTTTCTGTTCTTAATAGTTCACTTAGGATAATGGTTTCCACTTCCATAAAAATTGCTGGGAGAGGCATTAATTCATTTCTTTTATGGCTGAGTAGTGGTGTATATGTATGACATTTTGTTAATCTGTTCATGAATTGGGCACTTGCATTGATTCCACATCTTTGCAACTGTGAATTGTGCTGTCATACACATTTGAGTGCAGGTGTCTTTTTCATGACTTCTTTTCCTTTGCTGGATCAAATGGTAGCTCGTCTTTGAGTTCTTTTCGGAATCTTCATACTGTTTTCCATAGAGGTCATAGTTTACAGCCCCACCAACAATGTCTAAGAGTTCCTTTCTCTTTGCATGCATACCGGCATCTACTGTTTTTTGACTTTTTAATAATACACATTCTGATGGTGTAAGAAGATATCTCACTGTGGTCTTGATTTACATTTCTCCAGTGATTTGTGACATTGAACATTTTTGCTCATGTTTGTTGGTCATTTATTTATCTTCTTTCCAATAATCTCTGTTCTTGTCTTTTGCTCACTTTCGACAATCATTGGGGAAAAAGCTAAATTAAAAAAGAAGTTGCTAGAGTAGGCATGCAATCTGCCTGGATTAATAATTACCTTGAATTTATTCTGCGTGCCTTCACCTATTGTGTTCTACGTATATCTCCCAATTTGTAATGTGTCCCCTTCTTTACTCTGTCCCTCTTCCACCTTGGCTACACCATCAATTCAGTCCCCACACCTGCTGTGATACACTTTTTATGTGTTTTTTAATCTTTGATACTTACTTATGCCATTTCATTGAGTCAGTCTTCATCCTTCATTGATTTCTATAGATTAGGGGGGCACTTGCATTTCTACAGGTCTTATATTTTTTGTTTGTTTTATTCCTAGAGATAATATTTATTGCCTATCTAGAAGTTACATATGGATGCTATTTGAGAATTTGTATATTAAAACCCTTGGACTGGTCAAAGCGTGTTTAGGATAGAGAACATACATCTAGGAGCTAGGTCTGTAAAGGCCCTGCTAGGAGAATGGCTGGTTGTGAGCCACGTGGCCGGGAACAGCTGCCAGCCCAGCCTTAACAGCAGCCTGAGAGATTTGGAGGGAGGACAAACTTTGTTTCAGTGGTATTGAGCCCTAGGGTTTTATAAAACTTTTATCTAATTTTCTTTTAAAAGAAATAGATTCTCATCTTCTGGAGCTGTTCATTGGAAGTTCTGCATGAATGTAGAAGGGAAATGAAAAGATGGAAAAAGTAGAGGACCTAGCAAGATCACTTTTTAGCTTCGAGTCCCTGTATGCTGTAAGTCAATTTACTAAAACACTCTCAAATTTATAAAAGTTTTTTTTCCTTTTATATGACCCAACAGCTTGTCCAGTGTTATATATAATTGGTGATTCATTAGAAGAATGTAACAGAAGCAATATAATATATTATATTTAATATAAATACAAAAACTGCCTCCAGACACATCTAAAAACCACTCTTATTCTATGAATGTAGATCCTGAATACACTTTGCGTGTTTTTTTTTTATGTGTAGCTGTCTCAGAAGTTGATAAAATGCACCTATAAGACTCTTCTTTTTATGCTCTTTGTTTTTTGTACAATAAAACTCTCTTTTTATTGTAAAATCAACACGACCAAAATTAAAGAAAAATTAGAAAAGAGGTTTGATCCCCTATATTAATTTAACAAAATCACATTTTCTAATCTTTATATTAATAGATTTTTATAACTATTTTTATAACCATTTGACTCAAACATTCATCATTTACTTATTCAACGATGATTAAGTGCCTAATTTCGGGCAGGCCCTGTTCTCGGTGCTGGGGACACTGTGATGAATCAAACAAAGTCCCGGCCTTTGTGGTGATTATATTCTGGTAGAGGTGTGTCTGTGTGAAGGAGGCCAGATAATCAAAACATAAACCAACAGATAGATAATATCTGAGGGCAATAAATGCCATGAAAAAGGGAAGCACGGTAAGAGGATAGAGAGGGATGGCTGTTCAAATTAGGGTAGTTGGGGAAGGCTCCTCTAAGCAGGGGATTTGATCAGACCTCCTGAGTGAAGTGAGGGCGTCTCCTCTGTAAGTATCAGGGCAAGTCTCTTCATGGCAGAGGAACATTCAACTTTGGTGTGAGAAGGGAACTTGCTTGTCATGCTGGGTGAGGAGCAGGGAGGTCGGAAAGTCCGGAGTGTAGGAAACAGGAAGGGGCGCAGTCAAGGATGAGGCCAGAGGTCACCAGGGATCACCTTATAAGGACCACTATGAGTGGCAGGTATTGTGCTCCATGAGAGGGACACAGATAGGAACACAGAGGTGACCAGGACAACCCTTAACTTCAAGAAGCTTATATTCAACAGGCACATAGATGGATAGCAAATAAATGACTGCAAATTGTGTTGAGTTACAAAGAAAGGAAGAAAATGCTATGGACAGTGTAACGCACTGGTCAGGGAAGGGATGGCTAAAATGAGGGTTGAAGAACGAGGAGGAGTTTCCCAGGAAAAAAAAGAAAGAAAAGAGTATTTTAAACTGAGAGCGCAGCACCTTACAAGGTCGAGGAGTTGTGAAACAACCTGGCCTGTCTGAAGTTTAGCAGAATGTTTAATGTGACCCAAAACCAACACCACAAGGATGTGTGTTGGAGGCCCTGGGAGATGAGCATAGATAATGAGATGAGAAACAAACTGTAAGGTGCTCAAGTGGAAAGTCTTTCAAACATTATGAAAAAGTAGTCAAGACTGTTTTTCCTTTTAAATTTGAGTTACATTATTCCATAGATGTTTAAAATTCTTATTATTTGAAAATCATTGTCTTCCTCTATATTTTTCGCCACGTTAAGTAGCAAAAATTAGCAGGGAAATGTCAAAGGGAAATGGCTTGTCCACTTTCTTAGTGGAAGTAGACAAGGAGAATTTCTAAGCCTACTTTAATCGTTAGTTTTTGAAGGAAAAAATCAAGACCTCAAAGTTACATCTTTATTATTCAGATTTTTTTTTTAAAGAGAGCTTTCTAGTTTTGTCACAGGTACCAACTTGCTATAAGTTTTAGAGTTATAAATACAGGAACATATTTAGTGACTGTTTTTTGTTCATGTAATAGTACTTTTCAAGACACTTACCCATTTTTGAATGGCTGTTATTATAATTCATTCACTTCATTGTATACTGGCTAGCAAGTTTTAGAAAAATATTAGAAATCCATTCTATGGTCTTAACATACATTTTCCCTATATATTGTTTTAGCCTCTGAATGCCAGAAGATTTCATTTCAAATTGATTTCATTGGTTCTCTTTTTGAAACTTTTCTAGAGTTCCTAGAGCAGCATTTGATGGTCTGTATAAGAAATCAGAACCGAGTCACGGAAGTTACTCACTAGAGAGGTTTGAGGCTGATGAATTGCTGTGTCAGCTATCTCTTGAGGATTTTCATTAGAATTAGAGGGACTATGTTGAAATAATGTCATGGGAACCTCGGGCTCTGGAGTTCCTCAGAGAAGCAGGTGGCTCTGTGAGAGTTACCCCTGGGCCGCTGGGAGTTTCCACAGGCACCTTTCTGGCTATGCTAGAGGCCCTTGTGTTAGTGGCTGGTGACAGTTACAGTTATTTAGGAATGGGCAAGGGGACAAGGTTAGACTAGTGTTTAAAAATACACATGAACAAAATATTGGCATCCTCCATGGTTTTTGAACAAAATTTTACATAACATATGGGTATGTTTACCTATATAAAGTGGAGATTTCCAGACCTTGTCATTACCAACTTGTGGCCTCACATGTCTAAAAGCTTAATGACAGTCTTATTTTAATGGGGTTTATGTTAAAAAAAAACCCTTATAAACCTCAGACTATTAACCTTATTACAAAATGTTATTTCAAAGAGAAGAACATTTTATGTCTCCAGAGGCAGTGAAACAGAAGTCACCTGGGAAGGGAAGTAACATTTACCCACCTATGTGTCATTCTGTGTTAGTTCACGTCACCATTACAACTGTTACACAGGCATAATCAGCCCCATATTTTACAGATGAGTAAACTGAGGCTCAGAGAAGTTGGATGACTAGATTATGTGTTAGGATCCAGACCTTTCTGGCTCCAATGCCTCTTTTCTCACCCATTCTCCCTATCATGAGTCCCGACTCTGCTCAGATACGTCATTCATTGGCTCTGTCTGAGCTATAGTTCTGCTCCAGGTCATCATCACAGCATAACAAACCGCCCAGCGCTTAATGGTTTAAAACAACAATTTAAATTCTCTCATTTTCCAGTGGGTTCCACTAGGTGTCTTACATAGTGGTCT
>CAUYQV010130900.1:0-10771 GCA_963574575.1 Galagoides demidoff
CTTGGGAGGCGGAGGCAGGAGACTCCCTTGAGCCCAGGAGTTGGAGGTTGCTATGAGCTGTGATGCCATGGCACTCTACCCAGGGGGATAGCTTGAGGCTCCGTCTCAAAAAAAAAAAATAAGAACTTGTTTCAAATACAGAGAGGAGATAACATGGTATAATCAGAAGCAGAGGTAGCAGAGGAACCCTTTCATATCCTTTCCTAACCTCTTTGCTTCCTTATATTAAACATCTACTTATACTGAAAAGGGTGACATAGAAGGAAAGGGAGAGACAGGCAAACATAGTTCCTTTTCCGTTCAGTCGTTCCTTAATTATCAGTGAGCTGAGAGTAGAACATAGTGGTAGACTGTGTGTATATGAAAAAGTGGTACAAAAACAGTTGAGTTAGTTTGGTGCAGCCTTTCCACTGTTTTGTTAAGAACAAAATACATCTGTACATTTGAGCCACAAGATATTACATGTAATTTTAGTGATTCCACATAAAACATTCCCACTGTTTGATTAGAAATAAAATACAGATGTACGTTTGAACTACAAAATATTGCTTGTAATTCTGGTGATTTCACATAAAAATTGCATGACCTGAAATTTGTATTAAAACTGGCACTGCATGAGATAAAGATGAACGGTAAAATTTATGGTGATCATTTTGAATTTTAGCTTTTCTTCATGTAGAGTACATTAAATAGAAATAAAATGCAGGTTCAGTGCCTGTGACTCAAGTAGCTAAGGCGCCAGCCACATACACCTAAGGTGGTAGGTTCAAATCCAGCCGAGGCCTGCCAAACAATGATGGCTGCAAAAATAGCCAGGCATTGTGGCAGCCACTTGTAGTCCCAGCTCCTTGGGAGGCAGAGGCAGGAGACTTGCTTGAGCCCAGGAGTTGAAGGTTGCTGTGAGCTCTGATGCCACAGCACTCTACTCAGAGGGACAGCTTGAGGCTCTATCTTAAAAAACAAAAAAAAAAGAAAGAAAGAAAGAAAATGCAAATAAGCCAGAAAAAAAACATATTAATTATCTTTCGCTCAAAACAATCAGCTGGTAGGTGTGTATAGGGTTTTAAGTAATTTGTGAAGCCCACTGTGAAATGAAAATTTAAGACCCTCTAAACTTTTGGGGAAAACAGTTTAGATCATTAAAAATCTCAGAGAATGACTATACCTTCTCTCCACATAATAGGATATTAACTAAGAAAGAAAGAAAGAAACTTCACATTTTAGCACCTTTAGCAGAACTTTTTCCTGCTTTTAGAACAAGGGTCTCATGTTTTCATTTTGCAGTGGGCCTCACAAATTACTTAAGACCTTGCACATACCTACTGGCCGATTGTTTTGAGAATAAGATAATTAATGCAGAATTTGTTTTTATTAAGATCAAAACCTTGGAGAAATTCAATTGCATTTTTGCTGTCCTTTCCAGAAGACAGCTTAGTACTAAATGTTCACTGCTTCTTGTAATAACTGTGTCATGTAAATCTCAAAGCTGTCTTTGTTCTGCCAGGACTTATACTCTGCCTCTTTCCAGACATTAAAAAAAAAAAGAAAAAAAAATTATGTCAGCTATTCCTCCTGTTACCAGGACTTTGTAACCTTGGTTCTATGTTACCTAACCATAGAGTGCCCTCTCTCATATGAAAATAAGAAGTTGGCACACGCAGCATGCTGACCCCTGTGTGCAAGTGCCTGAATAAATCTTTTGTGGCCTTAATTACACGTAATACCATGTTAAATTTAACTCCAACAGATTTTCCCTATGAAAATGTGATAGCATAATCATTTTAATGAGAACATGGAAATTCAAACATTTTCTTGATTGGAATTGTAAACTCCTGAAAGCTGACCGCAGTTAATAAGTTTGCAATGTTTCAGTGAAGCTATTTTTAAAAGTCTTGGGAGTAGGCTGGGTGAAGTATAGACTTATTTCTGAGAGCAGAGCTGTGCTGTGGTACACTTCAAATCAGTGGTTCAAACCGGGTTCTCCTGCTGTCCTGGAGATCTCTGAAGTTGCAGCAAGGGCCAACAGGGAGATGTGACTAAAGAATGCCAGCTGGACAGCAGTCCAGATCCCTTTCCCATACCACTGCCTGACCCTACAGCAGCTTCCTGTCATAAGCTAGACTACCAGCCAGGCACTTATTTGAGAAAGCCTTTTTGAGGCTTAAAGGAAAACCCAGCAAATAATAACTAACCTCTCTCCATACTTCACAGAATAACTTGATCTTTGTAAGACAGAATGAGTCAAAAGATAAGAGAACATGAGTATTTTTCTAAATAAGTTTCTTTTAGCAATTTTTTTATAAGATCACTACTGATAGACCCATTAATGTTATGCATATTATACTCCTCTCCTCCTAAATGGAGACATTTAACATATCTTAAAAATCAAAGTCAATGAAATGAAATTTAACATATTGATGCCCCAGGAACCATTGTGCATGGCAGGCCATCTGCCACTCCACTAAAGGGCCCCTCAATAGTATAACCTGTAATATTGAGTTAGTGTCTATTTTCTGCCTTTTCTTCTTGTGTTAGTTCAGTAGAATAGCATCATCATACATTAAATGTACTAAAACTGGCTCTAGATTTAGCTTACTAATTTAAAACTACATTAATTTGGCATTTAAGGGAAAGAAAAATAATTTGCAACATTCCTATAATTCCATCCAAACATTCCCGTGTATTTGCCAGTGCCCCAGTGTTTGATGGATTAGTCAAGTCTGAAAAAAAAAATAAAAATATGCAGATTAAACAGAATATGTGTGTGAATTAACTTTAAGGATACCCTAACTATTGCCAAGGTATAGGAAAAATGAAATTTGTTGTTCTTTTCAATGTACACACCTTTTTTTTCCTTTTGAGACAGAGTCAAAAAAAAAATAGTCCAAGGAATAAAACCCAGATGCTTTTGATGTCCCTCAACTGCAGTGGACTTTGAGGCACACAGATGAGATGTCATCTACACTGGGTAGATTTTCTGAGCCTTGCCTGAGCCATGAACTTTAGGCTTTTACTATCCTTTGATACCTCGGTAGAGTGCCATGCATCACAGCTCACTGCAACCTCCAACTCTCGGGCTTAAGTGATTCTCTTGTCTCAGCCTCCCAAGTAGCTGGGACTACAGGTGACCGCCACAATGCCCAGCTATTTTTTTGTTGCAGTTGTCATTGTTGTTTAGCTGGCCTGGGCTGAATTTGAACCTGCCAGTCTCCGTGTGTGTGGCTGACATCATAACCACTGTGCTACGGGCGCCGAGCCTAAATGTACACACCTTTAAAGGTATTTTAGGGCTTTTGAAATAGCCCCCAAAAGCTTTCAGGCATCCATCTTTCAGGGATGCAGATCCATCCAGATTTCTGACATGGTGCACGTAACATAGAGCTCTTGTATCTCAATTGCTGATGCTCTCAAGGAGCCCTTTCTAATCAGGGCTGATTAGATATTATCTGATTAATATCTGATTAATTATCTGATATTATAAATCTAACCAAATGGCAATAAACACAAGAGGTTTTATGTTTCTTCTTTATTATGCTTTTTGGGAAAATAGTTTAGATTATTAAAAATCTCAGAGAATGACTGTACATTCTCCCCGTATCATAGGATACTGAAAGTCTAAACTCTGATTTAATGGCAGGATGCTTCTGGATGTTTCTATTAGTGTTATCCAAATTAATGTCAATGAAGAAAATACATCACAGCTTGGTGTCCATAGCTCAATGAGTAGGGCGCTGGCCACATACACTGAGGTTGGTAGGTTCAACCCCAGCCTGGACCTGCTAAACAACAATGACAACTGCAACCAAAAAATAGCTGGGCATTGCAGCGGGTACCTATAGTGCCAGCTACTCTGAAGGCTGAGGCAAAAGAATCACTTAAGCCCAAACGTTTCAGGTTACTGTGAGCTGTGATGCCACAGCACTCTACTGAGGGTAACAAAGTGAGACTCTGTCTCAAAAAAAAAAAAAGAAAGAAAAGACATCACCAATCCACTAACAACATGTTTAAAAGATCAAAATCTAGGTGTCAAATTTAAGTTGTGAAAACAGTGGACATTTCACACTCTACTTCTTATCATTTCTTTGAAGTTATGAATACAAATTTCTGTTATCACAGTTTTTTATATTAAAGAGCTCCAAGTTTTCACCACTTCTTAATTTTTTTTTCTTTGCAGTTTGAACCTGCCACCTCCGTTGTGTGGGGCTGGTGCCCTACTCCTTTGAGCCACAGGTGCCACCCCACTTCTTAATTTTTTTATATTTTTTTACATTGAAAAAGCTGTATGTATCCTTAAGAACATAAAAAGTAGACAATAAAGATCATCTAAGACCCAGAGAGAGAGCAATAAATGTTTGTGTGTTTCATTCTGGTATTTTTCACAATATGTATTAATAGCTTTAAATTTTTTCTTAATACAGGAATAAGCTCTTTTGTATATACTCCTTATACCACTTACTGATATTGTGAGTATTTTTATATGCTATTAGGTGCTCTTCTGTAATGTCACCGTCATGGATGAATAACAGTCTATCATAATAAAGTATTATAATCTGTAAACAAAGTCCCTATTGATGGGAACACCTTATACAGGGTCATGATGATTCCCCACGTAGCTTCATATTTTTGAACATGTTGTTTTCTTAAGCTCAATTCATAGAGAACAACTAGGTCAAAACTTAGGAAACACTTAAAGCTCCTGACAGTTTGATAACAGTACCTGGATAAATTGTGTTGTGATCCCCAACTCACCTCCTCCCTTAAGAGGACTACGCATCCTCTCACCACATGACTGACAGTACCTTTTTGGAAAGGGGCACTCATTCCTGTCCCACCGACACTGGGCTTAGATCTATGATTGGTTTCAGCTGAAAACATATGCGAGGTTGTGACCACTGCCAAGCAAGAGCTTTAAGTGCCATCATGTTTTTGCACCAGTTTATTTTGCTCTTTTTCCTGTGACTTGTGTCCCACCTGAGGACTGATCCACATCGGCTTGGATTCCAGAGCAAAAAGCACACAAAGCAATGCAGAGTGGAGTGGCTACCAGCCTACTGTGGGACCATCTGACGTATGTACATAGCCACGGCCACAGAAAACAGGAACAGAGCAAAGCCCACCACAAGACAGACACATAAGACGAGCAAGAGAAATGCCCTTGTTTTTGTAAGTTACAGAGATTTGGGGTTTGCCTGTGACTCATGTAGCCTAACAAATGCTAACTGTGACAGACAGTACAAATCGCTCTCCTTCTTCACATTTACCTCATATCCACACTGTTAACTTAAAATTTGACTTTTGTGTCAAGACTAATGATGCTACATAGAGACACACACAATCAAGAGGGGATTAAAGTTATTACTGCTGGTTCAATGGCTCACGCCTATAATCCTAGCACTCTGGGAGACCAAGACAGGCCGATTGCTTGAGCTCAGGAGTTCAAGACCAGGCTGAGCAAGAGTGAGATCCCATCTGTATCAAAAATTGAAAAACTAGCTGGGCATTGTGGCTGACAGCTGTGGTCCCAGCTACTTGGGAAGCTGAGACAGGAGGATTACTTGAGCCCAAGAGTTTGAGGTTGCTGTGAGCTGTGATGACACCGCAGTACCCTCTACTGGGGTGACAGGAAAACTCTATCTCAAAAAAAAAGTGTTACTTAAACAATGAGACTTTTAAGGAGAACAGAGCATGACTCCCGTGCTGGACAGCAAGAAAAGGGAACTGGCTTGGAGTTATGGTGCTGGGGCCTGGGGCTGAGGTTAATGTTCCTGCACAGCCAGGGGCTTTGGTGGTTTGAACTTTCCAACTGCCCCAAAGGAGGAAATGCCCAGGCTTTCAGGTGCTCTTACCGACTTTCCCAGACACAGAGCAGAAGAGGAGGAGAGAAGGGTGAGGCTTAAAAGCCGCCAGCAGTCAAACAGCAAAGTATGAGTCAGACCCTTAGCGCACATGTTTCTGCAATGTGACTGTGCAGATCCTCTCATTAAAAGGTAAAATCTATTTCTCCACCTCTTGAATTTGGGTTGGACTCGTGAAATTCTTTAGCCAATATAATTTGACAAAAAGGATTTTTTAGATTTCAAGCCTGGGTCCCAAGAGGCCTCGCATGATTTTCACTCTCCTAAAACCCTGTCACCACATGTGAACAAGCCTATGGTAGCCTGCTGAGCATATGGTAGAGAGCCCATTACCCAAAGCAAAGCCATTCTAGACAAGCCTGTAGTTAACTGATCCCAGGCATAGCCGAGAGCCCAGCCCAGATCAACAGAGCTACCTAGCAGACCCTCAACTAATCACAGATAGATGATTAAAACTAGCCAAGACTTGAAGAACTTCCCAATGACTTGTAGACCCGGGAGGAAAAATAAATGATTATTTTAAGCCATTAACTTACCATTCAGCAAAAGCTAAATGATACACTATTTAATATAAACATCTAGACAAATATTTGCATCGATTTGCACTCTCACCAGTAATATGGTGGGTATCTGCATCCCCTTTGCTAATCCTGTATAGTATCATTCTACATTTGTCAATTTATACATCTTGTTATTTCTCTTTGATTAATGTGTAAATTGATCACTGATAAAGCAGACATAGGATACTCAGAAATGATTTACTTTGTTCAGAGAAGTAGTATCTGAGTGAGCCGTATTAGTTATGCAAAATTAAATAAGTAGATAGAAGTTTTTATTTGATTTTGTAAGTCTGTGTTAATCCTTTGTATAAAAACTTGGGCTCTTGTTACCTCTCTTACTCCCTACACACTTATCTCCACAAGAGTTATACATTTATTTCCATAAGGAAAAAACAGGCAAGAGTAAGGTTACTAAGAACACAAACTCTGCTTTCCAAAATTCAAAATAACATAAAACTGCTCCTATGGACAAGAACTGGTCTTTGTAAGATCAGGCAGTGAGAAAAGAAACCAAAGGAGAAATTCCCGTATTCTAATCTAGAAGAAAGGAAGGAGAGTTTGGGCTGTGCATCCAAACTCCATGTAAGGCCCTGCAAACTGATTACCATAGAAAGAGAGTCGGTCTCGCCTAACTTTTGGCTGAGGACTGACAGTTCTCCCAATATAGTTACTATAGTTAATAGGCAGGATATTCTATTCAAGATCAGCAGCTGCAAATTAAAACAGAAATACCTATTCCTTTGTAGATCAAGTGAAGGCATGATACAGTTTATAAGAGACGAAGAAATTCATGTGCATACATTACAATGAACAAGGCCAGTCTTCAACAGCAACTTCAGATGGCAGCCTGACTAGGACTGGTGTCAGTGGACAGAACATACCGTCAATACCTTCCCACCTGGCCGCCCTCTGTGTGTCTGTGTATATCTGTGGCTGAGTATACCTCTCCATTTATTTAGGTCTTCTTTCATTTTATTTTTTATCATGGTAAGAACATTTAACATGAGAGCTAGGCTCTTAAACTTTTAAGGGTACAATATGGTATTAACTATAGGTATAATGTGGCACATCAGATCTCTAGAACCTATTTATCTTGCATGAATGAAACTTTACACCTCTTAATTAGCAACTCTTCATACTCTCCAGCCCCAGGCCCTGGAAACCAGCATTCTACTCTCTGCTTCTATGAGCTTTACCATGTATATGCCTATCATAGGGGGAATCATACAATATGTGTCCTTCTGTGACTGGCTTATTTCACTTAGCATGCTGTCATCATGGTTAATCCATGTTGTCATATTTGGCTAGATTTCCTTCCTTTTTAAGACTGAATAATACTTCATTCTATATACATGCCACATTTTCTTTATCCATTCATCTGTCTGTAAACATTTAATTTGTTTCCACATCTCAGCTTTTTGATAAATGACTTTTTTTATGGATAGATACCCAGTAGTGAGATTGCTACGTTGAGTGATAGGTCTACTTTTAGTTCTTTAAGGAATCTCCATGCTATTTACCATAAAGGTTGCACTAAATCATAGTTCTACCAACTTTTTTAGCCTTCTGAAGGGGGACATAGATTAAAGGCTGAAGACAGAAGAAGCCAGTGCAAAGTCCCAGAGGGTCAGTGTGACTGGCACATTTAAGAAGAAGCAAGAAACCTTTATGGAATGGGGGGAGCAAGATGAAAGGAGGGTGGCAAGAAATGAAGTCAGAGAGCAAACTGAGGTAAGACTATAATAAAGCGCTTCCAAGTAAGCTGAGAAGCCTCAGACAGACTTTATGCAGTGGAGACAATGGAGCCGACCTGTATTTTAAAGAATGACTTCAGCTGCTTTGCTGTGAAGAAGTGATAAAAGGATGAATACAACATCAGAGAGCCCCCAAGGGTACTGTTGTCATAATGCAGCAAAGTGAGGACGGTGGCATGGGAAACACGGTAGCGCGGGAGAAAGAAGTGGTTGGATTCTACATGTAAACTTTAGGAGGTAGAATAGACAGGATTTGCTGAAAAATTTGATTATAGGGTATGAGAGAAGATGACAGTTAGAGGTGATTATAAGGTTTCTGACATGAAAAACTGAGATGATTTGCTGAAGTAGAAAACATTGCAAAAGTGGTTTGGTGAGAAATTATCTGGCACTCTGTTTTGGATACCTTACATTTTAGAGGCCTATTAATCTGTCTGGCCAGGCGTGGTGACTCGCACCCATAATCTTAGCACTTTGGAAGGCCAGTGTGGGAAAAATCACTTGATCCCAGAAGTTGTAGACCAGCCTGAGCAACACAGCAAGATCCTATGGTACAAAACATATAAAAATCAGTCAGTCATGATGGTGCTCTCCTGTAGTCCCAGCTACTCGGGAGGCTGAGACAGGAGGATTGCTTGAGTTCATGAGTTTGAGGTTACTGTGAACTAAAGATATCACAGCACTCTAGCCTAGGCAGCAGAATAAGACCCTGTCTGAAAAACTAAATAAACCAGGCCTATGAACATCCAATGGAAGATAAATCTGAGTCTAAAGTTTGGGAGAGAATATAAGCTTGGAAAATAAGGAGGAACCAGAAGTGGTGACTGAAAGAGAGTGCCCACCCAGGTAGGAGGAGAATAGGTGAGTGTGATCATGTGAAATTCCCATCAGGAAAGGGTTTCTGGGGGAGGAAGTAAGCCACATGTCAGATGCTGTAGATACGTCACAGTGAATGAGGACTGAGGACTAAGCCTGGATTCAGCAGCATTCGCTGATGGATGGTAAAAGCCTGACTGGTGCGGAGTCGAGTCTTGACACCAGGAGGGAGAAATTGTATGCAGAAAATGCAGGAAATTGTTCCAAATGCTTTTGCTATAAAGAGAAAGAAAAATGAGATAGTGGTAAAATGGGGGAGTAAACCAATAGAAATAACAGTATATTTGCAAGCTAGTGGGATAGATTAGATTGTCAGCAGAAAATTACTGTCTAAGAGGATAAAGGTGTGAGGCTAAAGCAGTATCCTTGACTGGGCAAGAGGAGGTTGGAGATAGTGGAGCTGAGCAAACACCCTCCACAAGCGACCTTTCTCATCTCACTTGATAGTGACCCCATTATCTAGTTGCTCTGGTCCAATTGTCAAGTCATCATTGATTCCTATTCTTTCGCATATCTAAACAATGGGAAATTTTGTTGGGTGTACCTTTAATACATACCCAGAAATGAAGAATAATTGATAGAAGATTCTCAATGGCTGTTCAAAACCAAAGAAAAACAATAAGAATTATGTATATGGGCTTCCTAAGTATATAATATGACACTAACACTGAAAAAAATAAAACCTGAGTCAAATCATGACCCTAGATAAAACCACAAATTTTCAGAAATCATAGGAGACAGAAGAACCTGTGACCCAACAAGGATACAATTAAGATTACCCAGGATGTGGCAAATTCCAGAGGACAAAGTGACCTAGTGTCTTTAAAAAATAAACTCTAAGGGAAAAAGAGAGCAGAAGACAGAGATAAAAAACGCAAGAACAATGAAAGGTTAAAAGACTGAAGGGTCATAGCCATGTGCATCTCCCCAAATAAAATATGTGGATCTTATCTAGACACTGATTAGAGCAAATCAATTTAAAAATGACAAGACAAGAACAGAAAGAGAGGAAGTTAACAACTTAATGGGACATCTTAAGCAACTGGAAAAGGAAGAACATTCTAATTCAAGACCCAGCAAAAGAAAAGAAATAACCAAAATTAGAGCAGAATTAAATAAAATTGAAAATAAAAGGATTATAGAACAGATCAATAAATCAAAAAGTTGGTTCTTTGAAAAGGTCAGTAAAATAGATAAACCTCTGGCCAGCTTAACCAAGAAAAAAAGAGTATAATCTCTAATCTCATCAATTAGAAATGGTAAAGATGAAATAACAACAGACCCCCTAGAAATTCAAAAAATCCTTAATGAATATTACAAGAAACTTTATTCCCAGAAATATGACAACCTGAAGGAAATCGACCAATACTTGGGAGCACGCCACCTCCCAAGACTCAGCCAGAACGAAGTGGAAATGTTGAATAAACCTTTATCAAGTTCTGAAATAGCATCAACTATACAAAGTCTCCCTAAAAAGAAAAGCCCAGGACCAGATGGCTTCACATCAGAATTCTTCCAAACCTTTAAAGACGAACTAGTTCCCATACTACTCAACCTTTTCCAAAATATAGAAAGAGATGGAATACTACCCAAACCAGGAAAAGCCCCAACAAGAAAAGAAAATTATAGACCAATATCACTAATGAACATTGATGCGAAAATATTCAACAAGATCCTAACCAACAGAATCCAGAAACACATCAAACAAATCATACACCACGACCAA
>CAUYQV010130902.1:0-40435 GCA_963574575.1 Galagoides demidoff
TCCCAGCTACTTGGGAGGCGGAGGCAGGAGACTCACTTGAGCCCAGGAGTTGGAGGTTGCTATGAGCTGTGATGCCATGGCACTCTACCCAGGGGGATAGCTTGAGGCTCCATCTCAAAAAAAAAAAAAAAAAAAAAAAAAAGAATTTCCCATATCTTTAGTTTAACCTTAATGGCAAAAATAAAAATTAAGTCATTAGCTCTCTGACTCTAAATTCCTATGCATAAATATATTTTGTTTTTTATTCATCAGGCACCTGTGCTAATAAAATCCTTGGATTCTGAGTTTGATAGCAGTCTTAATAAAACTAAGATTATAGAAGCAGCAATAAAACCTATCATGCATGATTAAGGATGGAGGGACAAATTAATTTGGCACTGCTTTGACAGGAAATTTCCCTTTCTTGTGCTCAGACGCCTGTATTCTCTACCAATGGCTTTTGTGATTCCCTAGTTTAATCATGCCTTTAAGGTGATGAGCTACATGCTGATGATAGAATATCAAACTCTAGGTGTTTATTGAGGAAATACACAGAGGTCGTAGCAGGTACAATACATGTGCTGCCTGTGCCTATGGCGTTTACACAAAAAGGAAGTGCTCATATTTTGCAAAAAGTGCATCACTCTACACTTGATGATGTCGTCTAAGGAAAATTTCTAATTTTAGTACTTTAGTGGTAGAAAATGATAAATTTCTACATCGTAATACTGAGGTTGAGAAAATAAGATTTATTTAGGATTAAGAAAAATCAATAACAAATTATACATAATAGAATATAACCCAAATGTTCATCTTTTGTTTCATGAATAGATTTTGAGGTACATAGAATGTTAGAGACAAAGAGATCGCAGCTTTCTATGAAAAAGAGGAGAAAGTTCACAACAATGATAGATTTAACATCCCACTTTTTGAAATAATTGAGTCTGTGATCATTAGAAGCATGCTGGTAAATCATTTTTGGAATATGATAATTTTCCCAGTTTCTATGCATTATGATATAATTATGACAAAGTATAATTAAGAGGAGGGCAGAAATGTGTAATGTATAATTCGGTTACCTAAAGATAAATATGTAACTATTAGTTACTGCTATCAATGCTTTGCCAGTTATGCTATATTTTACTGTAAAATAAATAACATTTATATAGCCTTTTGTTTTATCTAAATATGTTTTTGAAAGTCACTTTCTTACATGCACTGCTCAAAAGAATCTTAGCCAATTTCAGTTCTCAGGAAATGCAAGATACTGTCTAATTTAATTAATATATGGACAGTTCCCATTCATTTGTGGAAAGCTTATATAAATCATTTGTTTTTGTTTACATCTGCAATAATACTGTAAGTTCACTTTGATTTACTTTCATTTGAATTCCATCAATGATACAGGTGTTTCCTAGATTTCATGAAAGACTTCACTCCTGTTAATAGCCTGACCCATATAAACTGTTTCATAATTGAGAGAGAATGATAAATATCTAGGAATAGGAAACCATTCCCAATTTAATAGATCTAACTGATTAGAAGTTCCTATCCAACCCAATTTTAATTCTAATGAATTACTTCTTCTGAGTCTAGGGTCTCTACATTTTAATTTCATAGAAAAAAGTCAAAGAATCTATGTTTAAAGGTAGAATTGCAGTTATTCTAGAAAATAACATTTTCTATATGGCCATAATTCCACCTAAAACCAAAACAAAACACTAACTTCTATGCAGCAGTCCAAACCCAAAATGTATTATAAAAAAAGAAGCAGTCCTAGGAAATCTTCTGACTCAAACTTCATTGGAACAAGAGTTAGAATCATTATTATACAATTTATTATTTCAATCAGAACCCTTTTGAGAATTTAAGAGGGAGTATTTACAATTACATTGGAACACAAGGCAAAACTAGGACTGTCCTAAGTAAATCAACTCTATCAACAATGCTAGTATTGCATTAGTAAAATTTTCCTCTGAGTGGAAATGTTCTTACAAATTTTCCCTGAATCTTACCTTGATGCCAGAAAGCCTTCTTTTATCTCTTTTTAAAAAAAAATTTAATGTTATTTTCCTGGCCAGGTCATACCTGTAATCCTAGCACTTTGGGAGGCTTAGACAGGAGGATTGCTTAAGGCCATGAGTTTATGACCAGGCTGGGCAACATAATGTGAGCCTAACTCTACTAAATTAATTAATTAGCAAAAATCAATTACTTTCCTATTTTTTAGTTATTTATTTTTTTAGTTTTTTTTTAGTTATAACTGACAAAATTAATACATCCTTTACTTCACATAGTTATCATTTGTGGGTGTGTGGTGAGAATACTTCAGATCTCTCCTAGCAAAGTTCAAGAATACAGTAAGGTATTAACATAGTCTCCATGCTGGACATTAGATTTACTGCCAAACTAATACTTTATACCCTTGGACCAATATCTTTCCATCTCCCCACACCCACTAGTGACCACCATCTACTCTTTGCTTCTATGAATTCAGCTGGGTTAGGTTCCACGTGTATCAGAGATCACGTAGTCTTTGTCTCTCTGTGCCTGGTTTATCTCACCTAGCATGGCCTCCTCCACATTCACCGATATTGTTGCAAATGGAAGGATTTCTTTCAAAATGTTGAATAATATTCCATTATATACGTATATATATGTATATCATATTTTCTTTATTCACCCATTAATGAATAGATCATTTCCATATCGTGGCTGCTATGAACAATGTTGCAGTGAACATGGGAATGCAGATATCTCTTTGAGATGCTGATTTTATTTCCTTTAGATATATGCCCAGATTTTGGGTTGCTAGGTCATATGATAGATTTATTTTTAATTTTTTAAGAAACTTCCATACTGTTTTCTGTAATGGCTATATATTCCCAACAATAATGTACTTTTTGATTCCAAATGAATTTTGGAATTCCATATAAATGTTAAGGTCTTTGTTATTCCTTATGAATTTTAGTATTGTTTATTCTATTTCTGTAAAAAATGCCACTGGAATTTTTAATGAGGTTGCACTGATTCTGTAGATTGCATTGGATGGCATGTCCATTTTAGCACTATTAATTCTTCCAATTAATAATCATGGGATATATTTCCACTTGTTTGTGGAATTCTTTCATCAGTGAATTGCTTAGGCCTGCTGGGATAGGCTTGGATCTGCATGGGCGACCTGGTTTCTTCATCTGTGGTAGTAGGCCTGGAGCCTGGAGCCTGGAGCCTGGACCTCTGAACCCCTGAAGAGGAAGGGCTGAACTAAAGTCTGGGCTCACAGGGACTGAACTGGCAACTGGAGCAGGCCTTGACCCTCAGTCCAAGATAGCAGGCCTAATACCTGAGACCACAGGGACTTAGTTTAAGTCCTGGGTCCACAAGGGCCAACCTGGAGCTTAGGTCTTCAGGGTGGCACTTGAGCCTGAATCCTTGGTGGCTATACTGGCACTGGGGCCTACTAGAACAAGTCTAGATCCCAGGCTCACGGGGGCCAGCCTGGTGTCTGTGTTTAACAGGTTTAATGGGCCCTGGTGCAGGTATCTGCAGCAAAGTCAGGTGCTTATACTTCACTCTCCTTTCTCTACACTGCACTTTGTGAGCTTGGAGGAGGGTTACGTGGGTAATATGGAAGTATCTTTCCTATTCTCTCCAAAGCAATTTTTTTATTCCTTTGCTTCACCCAGGTGCTGTAATCTTTCACCTGAATTCCTTAGCATTTGTGAAAATATTTTTACACGTGCATAGTTGTTCAGGTCTACGGTTCTGTCAGGGGATGAACACCAGAAAGTCCTATGCATATTCTGCCTTCTTGCTGCTGTAACTCTTCCTCCATTCAAGAAATCTTTCCTTCAAATCATCAAAATAGTGGTTGCTGTGCCTCTAAATAATAATAGATAACATTTACTAAGTGTTTGCTCTCTGCTCTTAGTACATATACATATTAACAGTGGGCCTCAAATGTTTACATGCATTGTCTCATTTGATCTTCACTCACTATTTTTATCCTTATTTTACAGTTGAGAAAACTAAAGCACAGAAAAATTAAGGAAAATGCCTAGACCACACCTTAACTGAGTGGTGGGGCCCAGATCTGAAGACAGTATGACTCTATAATCTGCACTTCTAAATAATAAATTTTCTTTTTTATCATAGTCTCAGCACATTAAAATCATAATTATGAATAATTTATTTCCCATGCCCACAACAGACATTGCCATTCTATCCCTCTAGTCCTTCTTGCTGAGTCTAGGCCTGGCCACAGAATCCTTCTCAACACAATGTTCTAGGAAGGAAATATTGATATTCAGATCTTTCCACACACCTTGAATTACTCCAGATCTTTGTGTTACAAATGGAAAAACTACAACCATGTTGTTCTTGCTCTTGCAGATATTGTAATTGCCCACCCAATATCATTCTTCTTTCCACCCAAACCTCAGGTTTGTTTAACCTACAGGTAGTCATACGTGACAGAAGAAGATGGACTGTCTTCAGGCCCAGGGGATACATGTGGATTAGTCCAAGATGATCATGGTATTGGAATTTCCATCAGCAGTGTTCAATTTAAGAATCAGTATAAGAATTCTGGACAATGAGATGGGAAGTCAAAACTACTAGCCAAGAAAAGGGGATTTTGGAAAATGTTTTATTATTAAAGAAATGACATATGAGAGGATACCATCTTTCTTTTTCTTCCTGTCTTGAGATACCGTAGTCATTGAAGAAGGGTATCCTTGAGGATGTTGTCAGCTGCAGAACACAAGCGTGAAGATACCATTCCTATATCATGTGGACGACCAAAAGTGCTATACTTGGGCAAAAATTTCCCTAAAACCAGCAGCTAAAAACAATAAAAATTTATCATCTATTTCTACAGCAAAGATCCCAGATATTGCTTAACTGGATCTTTTGCTCAAGGTCTCATAACTTTGTGATCAAAGTATTGGTCATGATCCATTTTCACTTGGAGGCTCATCTGGGGAAGAATTTGCTCCCATGTTCATTCAGGATGTTGACAGAATTCTGTTGTATGACTCAGAGTCTTGACATTTTTTTTTCTGGCTGTTGGCCTGGGACCACCCACAAGTTTTATAGATTGGCCACAGTTCCTAGAGGTCATCTATGATTCTTTGCCATATGGACTTCTCCAACTTGACCACTTATTTTATTGAAACCTCTAAGAGTCTCTCTCTGTGTCCCCTGGAACCATTTGTAGGAAAAAGAAGACACAATGACTTTCTACACATAAAAACAAGTTCATGAGCCTGGCTTCCAAAGTGGCTGGATGTTTTTTGACAATGTACAAGCCACCTTGGACATACTGGGAATGGATGAAAATAGACATTCTCTCTCTGCTATGTTTTCCTGTAATGGGTAAAGGAAGCATTGACTCCAGAGAAAGTATAGCACAGACATTCACATATTTGTTCATTTGTGCATTCATTCATTTATACATTTATCCTGGAGACATTAATAAGCATGGAATTTAGGCTAGGAAGCTCTGGCAGATGCAAAGGTGAATCATACACAAACACAAAATATAATGGGAGCAAAGAGAAGTAAAAAGATAATTAAGTATGCAATAACACAGAAACTATTAAGAACCTTAAAAGATAAACATGTCTTGGCAAGAATCAATGCCTGCTATTACTACCACTGAGCTTGCCTAGAGGAGAAAGAGAGTCTGCCTAGCAAGAACTCAAAGGTAAATCAGAACATTCAAAAATTAGGGGGAGAGAGAATTTTAGGTAGAGGAACAGGTAAATAAAGGGAAAGAGGAAGAAAAATGTTAAGTATATGGGGCTATGAGCTGGGGAGAATGATAGTACAATGTTACAGGAGAATAACACAAAAAGCTTCCAGGATCAAAATGAGGAATTTGAACTGAACTGGCTAGAGAAAGAATGTGCCACAACCCTTAACATTCACGTTAGATATTTTTCGTGAGCCCTCAATTCATTTAGGCTGAAGATGATTTATAGCAGTTAATGTAACTAAGAGATGGAGAAGTTTCTGGATTAGTATGAGTTTAGATAAAAATAATAAATTATTGGAATTTGCATGATCATAGTGACAAAGAGTAAAAGAAATACTAAAGTCATTCATGAGAAACTATCTTAAATGTAGACCTGTGATACACACACACACACACATATATAAAATACTTGTTTATGGGAAGGCAAACCTACTCCTAGAAACTGAATCCCTTTCTCTTCCTTACACCTTCTCCTTTCCCTGCATCTTTCACTTAAACTCTAGTCACCTGATGGCCTCCTGAACATCTTTAAAGAATTCTCTTAGAAGCATCTCATTTCTGTATAAGACAAGTGTCTCATGGTAATTTTTCATTTAAAGGGATTAAAATCTTAAGACATAAGCAAGACAATAACTGAGGTGGTTTGGGACATGAACCAGGAGCCAAAGCTTTGCTCCATTAGGGCATAAGCTTGGCTCATGATGTGTCTGAAACCCCTTGGGAGGTATCCAGCACAGCCTCAGTACCCCACATACGTAGCTTACTTAACAGGTGGAGGGCTTCACACACTCTCTATATCCCCTAACTCAGATCCAGTGGCCTTTTGAAAATTTAAAACAAAAGAGCTCTAAGGATATGTGTGCCTGTGTGCATGTGTGTGTGTGTGTGTGTATGTGAGATCTTAGGCAATACCACAGTCAAATAAATGATGAGAGGTTTTGAGTCAATAGACTTTCAGCAAATAATTGGATTTGTGAGAGTATAGAAGGATGCCTGGCACAGTTTTTTAGTTGTGTGCTTTCTGGATTTATTTTTTATTCCTGGCTTTTCATGTCTTCCTAAAACTACTACCACAGTCCAAAATCTGACTTTCCCTCAACACACCTCTAGGTATATAGATCTCAAATGTGTTAGAGAAGTTTGGTCTGTTCTTCATAAAAGAATCTGTGAATTCATGAGGACTCTGAATAGATAAAAGAAATTTTCAAAGTTATCTTTTTAATTGGTCCCTCTGTTCCTTGCAAAGAAAAGCAGAGATTCTATGGGATGTATTTTTTTATCCATTGTCTATCTAACCACCACTATTTACCAATATATCTAAACATCCATCCATTAATTTCATAAAAATGTATTAGGCATCTACCTACGATGGATTTAGATAGAGGCAGACACTAGCAGGACTCACTTGGCTTTGCTTTTAGGGAATTATAATGGTAAAACAAGGCAAAAAGTGAAAACTGAAATGTCACATGTCATTTGGTATGAATAGTTTAGATCATTAATAGTCATGTATTCTGAGGGTGGAAATATTACTAAGCCAAGGTGGCAGAAAAATTCATGACAAAGATATGACCTACATTGGCTCAGCATCAGCTTTCTTAATGTCATGGATTTTGCTTATAATAATCTTTCCAAATTAATACCCCAGTTTTGAAACCCTTGCTTTAGCTTGATCAAGTTCCATAGTAGATATTTTCAATCTCCACATTGTTCTCTATCCCATTGGAGGTGGAGGCAAGGCACTCACAGTGTCACCCGTGGGTCCAGCCCAGTATAAATTCTAGGGCTAATTCCCATATAAACGACATCAAGTCCCTTTCGAGACTGGCTCTGACTACCCATGACATTTTTACCAACTAGTCTGTTCCTTCTTCCAACAGCTCCTGCAAGAAGTAGAGGAAATCTAGAAAGCATAGGATCAGGCTCCTCCATGTAATTTCTGGGGGCCCAGTGGTCTGTGGAAATATAGGAATATCTGCTGTTTCACCCACTTCATTCTTCACGCCCTGTGATAATTCTATAAGCTAACTATCACTCTTTTAGCACATTGATTATTCATTTAAATTATGAGTTAACTTCTGTTCCTTCTAAAAGAACTGATGAATACATCCCCCATGTACAATCTTAGGCTTGAGCAAGTAGAACAGTGTCTGGTACATAGCAGACATTTGGTACAAGCTATGAGAAAGACTCTTAATCATTTGGCTCCTATTTTTTTCATATAAAAACCAATTGCAATGATATAAAGTTTTTGACAAAATATAAAAGCATTCCCCTTTGCAGTTCCTAAGGGGATAACAAGATATTATTTATTACCCTCTGCACATCTCCAAAAGGACTGGCCTGAAAACAGCTGACTTTTCCACCTGATCCCTCCCGCTATCTCTGACACTCTGTATTCCCATCCTTGTCTACTATTAATCCTCTCTGATATAGTTAGAGTATCCTTAGAATAATATCATGGCCTTTCTTCCTAGATGCATCCCCTTCCAATTATGTCAGCTAGACAGAATCTCTCTTCCCCCTTATCTTTATGACATCAATTATATTGTGTCTAGTGATGTTACATGTCCTATTTCCTCTTCTCCCTTATTCCCCCAGTTGTGCTTCCAGATTGCACCTGCATCTGATATTCTCCTTCTTTCAACCTTAACCCCAAATTACACCTCAGAATCATTTGGGAGAAAACTCATCTACATCTGTGTAATCTGAATCTTTGGCAGTGGGACCCAGTGGAGGGACTGTATATTTTTGTAAATTCCCCAATTCATTTTATTTATAGACATTTAGCACATGCCACCTCAGATCATAGATTTTTCTCTCAATAGATTCTCATATCTCTTTAATTTAGAGTTCTATATACTCAGCTTTGATCGCCAACATCCAGGGTCACTAGAGACAAGGGATTTGGACTTTCATTCCCTTCAAGGAAGAAATGAATTCTCGTCTATTTTGTGACACCACTGACTAGTTTAGACCCTGTAGAATGGGACTGCATGGAACAAGCCAAGTTGTGTGTGGTCTTTTCTTAAAGCTGAGGAGTGGCCTCTAACTTCTTTTCGGACACATATTCTCTGTTCTAGACTATAAATCCAATTGTTGTCTACGTATCAGATCTCCAATACCCTTTCATATCACCATACTTAACACTTACCGAGACATGACACTATGCTTACTTATATAATTATTTACAACACATTTATCTTTTCTATTATAGGTGTCAGTGAAACAGTGGTGCATTTTGTAGAATGAGTAGAACAGTGTCTGGTACACAGCGGACATTTGGTACAAAGTACCACTATGGGAAAGACTCTTAATCATTTGGCGCCTATTTTTTTCATAGAAAACTAATTGCAATGATACAACGTTTTTGACAAAATATAAAAGCATAGAACTTATCAGTTTTAAGAAAAAGACTTGAGACATTAAGTATAATACACCAAGTATATGCCCTTCCAAGGCATTTTGTCTTCAAAAGGAGAAAAAGAATGGTAAATGGAAGTGAAATGGGGTTCCTAGGGGGCATCTTTGTTGTTAATGTGAGAGAAATAACAGTGCATTTGTATACCAATAAGGATATCCCATAGTAGGAAAATATTGCATAAATTATCCGTCTGTGTAGGTAGGGAGAACACTATTCTGTGCAGGAGAGGCAGCCTAAACTGTGGACTTGTACAAAGAGTTTTGTCTCTTTTTCATACTTTCTGGAACTTTTTTTTTTTTGAGACAGTGTCTTACTCTATTGCCCAGGCTAACATGCAGTGGTGTCATCATAGCTCACTGCAACCTCACGGTTCTGGGTGCAAACGATTTTCCTACCTTGGCCTCCCAAGTAGTTGGAACTGCACCCAGCTAATTTCTCTATGTTTTGTAGGGATGAGGGCCTGCTCTGTTGCTCAGTCTGGTCTTGAACTCCTGGCCTTAAGTGATCCCCCTCCTTTAGTCTCTCAAAGTGCTAAGCTTATAGGCATGAGCCACCATACCTGGACTGAAACAATTTTTTTTTTAAACTACAGAAATTCTATATTAAAACGTTACCTTGCCAAGGAGGAGAATTAGGGATAATTAATCGCATCAGAAAAGAACCTTCTAAATAGCAAACTCCCCCATAGCATTTAAAAGACTTTTAATATAGAATTTGCACTCTATTTTTTTAGAAGCAAGTCTATTGCACAGCACTGGGTACATCTGTGTACAATTACACAGTACGGAGGTAAAGAAACATGTGGCCACACAGTTCTGCCTTATAGTTTAGTAATTTAAGGTGTAATACGGGACATTCCCCTAAAGACTTAGACTTTAATAATTTGGGGAGATTGTTTTGTTTAATTTTGTCCTGGCAAAATTATGGGGTTAAGGTTGCTAACATGTTAACATATTTTTCACTTGATTTGATATTGCAGCTGTCTGAGAGTATTTTGGGTTTTTTTCATAAATTAATAAGCTTAAATGTAATTTTAGTCTCTTTCACTGCCTCTATGCTTTTTTATATTCTGCACAGTACCTCAATGTTCCATTCTATTTTAACTATAAAATATAATAATGCATTAAAGGGAGGTGGTAACGTTTATCACAAAATTATAGTTTTTCCATGTTGCTTTCCAAATCCATTTAAGTTAGCAGCACAAAGCATAGTTCCCTTATAATGCTTATGTTCATAGCGAAAGCATATAAATATTACATCCACAAAACTGGTTCATAAAGAGAATGTTATAGAAAGGGATATTTTAGGTAACATCAGTGTATATGGGTAAACCCTGCATAACTTAGGCCATAAATCCTTTGTATTGAGATTGCATACAAACTTCTTAATAAGATCAGAAGAGAGGCACCTGCTGGCAACTCCCACCCTGGAATTATTACATTGGGTGACTTTCTCCTTTACATATATGAAAGTGGAGTTAAATTAAATCATCAATCTATATGATAAGAAGGAAAAAATAAATATTAAAAATTCAGCTAGTCACTTGGATCTTCACTAACCAATATGGTAGCCATAATCCACAAGTGACTATTGAGCACTTTGAGTGCAGATACTCTTCATAGGGATATGATTTAAGTATCAAATAAATATAAGATTCCCAAGACTTAATGTAAAGATGCAAAATAGTTCATTAATAATTTGTACATTGATTATGAATTGCAATAATTTTTTTTTTTGCAGTTTTTGGCCGGGGCTGGGTTTAAACCTACCACCTCCTATAAATGTGGCCATATCCCCACTCCTTTGAGCCATAGGCACCACCCAACAATAATATTTTTGTATGTTGTATTTAACAATAGATAATATTAAAGTTAATTTCATCTATTTCTCTTTACTTATTTAAAAGGCTCCAAGATAATTTAAAATTATATATATGGTTTACATTACATATCTATAGAATAATGCTGTGGTGGATGTTTTCAAATATTACATGATTTTTAATCTAGAAAGGAAAATATTTGATTGCTAATGTCACATATATAATTTTCATGTTATTATGATTAAGATCAGAGATTATGAAACTAGATTGCCTGTCTCTACATTCTGATGCTACTTCTCAATAGTAACTAACTTAATTTCTTTGAATGTCAGTTTTCTCAGGGGGAAAGTGGATATGATAGAAGCACCTACTTCATACAATTTATTGTAAGGAAGTAATGAGATAATTAATATATTGATCTCAGCAGAGGGTCAGACTTGTGTGGCTTTCATAGGCTGTCAGACAATTTTATTTTGCTAGTGCAATATTTTTTAATTCTGAATTTTATATTCTCCATTTTAACCACAGGTCCTACTATTCCCCATAGGCACAGTCTGAATTATCCTTGTCCTGAGGACATTTGAATTTATGACAGTGCCACAGCATTGCTATCAGAATCCCAGGTCTTCTATGTAGAAATTTATTAACTGATTCTAAAATTAATCTGGAATTTAAAGGGACTAAGAATAGCTAAAACAATGTTGAGAAATAAGAAAAAAAGTAGGAGGACTTACAGTTCCTCATTTTAAAACCTACTGCAGAACAGCAGTAATCAAGATTGTGGTGTTGGCATAAGGAGAGACATACGTAATTGGTGAAACAGAATTGAGAGTCAAGAAGAAAACTCTCATATATGTAACCAACCAATTTCCAACAAGGGTGCCAAGATCATAGAAAGAGGAAACAACAGCCTTTCAACAGATGGTCATAGGACAATTGAAGAACAATGAAGTTAGAGCCTTACCTCACCCCATATATAAAAATTAATCCAAATTAATGAAAGTTCTAAACATAAGAGTTAAAGTGAATTCAAGAACACATCAAAAGTTATACACCATGATCAAGTTGGTTTTATTCCAGGGTTACAGGGTTGTTTCAACTTATGCAAATCTATAGATATAACTCATCACATATATAAAATAAAAAACAAAGTCCATATGATTCTCCCAATTGGTGAAAAAAAAAGCTTTTGATAATATCCAGCATCCTTTAATGATTAGAACACTTAAGAAAATAGGTATAGAAGGGATATTTATTAAAGTGATAGAGGCCATCTACAGCAAACTCACAGCAAATATGATATTGAATGGTATAAAATTGAAAACATTTCCACTCAGATCAGGAATGAAACAAGGATGCCCATTGTCTCCACTGCTATCAACATTGTAATGGAAGCCTTAGCCAATGAAATAAGGCAAGAGAAGGTGATCAAAGGTATCCATATACCCTTTGTCAGAGGAGTTTAAATGCTCACCCTTAGCAGATGATATGACCTTATACCTGGAAAATCCCAGGAACTCAACTATAAAACTCTTAGAAGTGATCAAGGGATATAGCAGCATTTCAGGATACAAAATCAATAAGTTACAAATCAGTAGCTTTTATATATGCTAACAACAGTCAAGCTGAAAATATAGTCAAGGGTTCTATTCCTTTTACAGTAGTGCCAACAAGATGAAATATCCAGGAATTTACCTAACAAAGGAAGTGAAAGATCGCTATAAAGAGAACTATGAAACTCTGAGAAAGGAAATAACTGAAGATGTTAACAAATGGAAAAACATACCATGCTTATGACTGGGAAGAATCAACATTGTTAAAATGTCCATACTATCCATAGCAATAAACAAATTTAATACAATTCCTATTAAAGCACCATTGTCATACTTTAAAGAGCTTGAAAAAACAGTGCTTCGTTTTTATATGGAATCAGAAAAAACCTCAAATAGCAAATACATTACTCAGAAATAAAAACAAATCGGAAAGAATCATGCTACCAGACTTCAGCCTATACTAGAAATCTATAGTGATCAAAACAGCATGGTACTGGTACAAAAACAGCAAGGTAGATTTATGGAACAGAATAGAGAACCAAGAGATGAGCCCAGACACTTATTGTCATTTGATCCTTGACAAGCCTATCAAAAATATTCAGTGGGGGGGAAAGACTGCCTATTTAACAAAAGGTGCTGGGTGAATTGACTGGTGATCTCTAGAAAACTGAAACTGGACCCCCACCTTTCACCATTAAGAAAAATTTATCTCACTGGATAAAAGATTTAAACTTAAGACATGAAACTATAAAAATACTAGAAGAGAGTGTAGGGAAAACACTTGAAGAAATCGGCCTGGGAGAATAGTTTATGAGGAGAACCCCCACCCTGGGAATTGAAGCAACACCAAAAATATATTACTGGGCTCTGATCAAACTAAAAAGCTTTTGCACAGCCAAGAACACAGTAAGTAAAGCAAACAGACAACCTTCAGAATGGGAGGTTTTTGTGGGTTATGATAACTAGAATCTATAGAGAACTCAAACTAATCAATAAGAAAAGAACAAATAACCCTATTTCTATGTGGGCAAGAGACTTGAACAGAAACTTTCTGATGAAGACAGGCACATGGCCTACACACACACGAAACACATGAAAAAATGCTCATCATCCTTAATCATCAGAGAAATGAAAATCAAAACCACTTTGAGATATCATCTAACTCTAGTAAGATTAGCCCACATCACAAAATTCCAAAACTACAGATGCTGGTGTGGATGTGGAGAGAAGGGAACACTTCCATACTTCTGGTAGAAATGCAAGGTAATATGACCTTTTTGGAAAGAAGTTTTGAGAATACTCAAAGAACTAAAAGTAGACCTACCATTCTATCCTGCAATTCTTCTACTAGGTATATACCCAGGTGATCAAAAATTATTTTATAACAAAGATGTTTGTATCAGAATTTTTATTGTAGCCCAATTCATAATTGCCAAGATGCAGAAACAGCCCAAGTGCCCATATGATCCATGAATGGATTAACAAATTGTGGTATATGTACACCATGGAATACTATGCAGCCACAAAAAGATGAAGACTTCTTATCTTTTATGTTTACCTGGATGGAGCTGGAACATATTCTTCTTAGTCAAGTATCTCAAGAATGGAAAAACAAGGTATCAAATGTAATCAATACTACTATGAAATCAATATATAATCACCTACAAATTCATATGTATGGTAAAACATAACTATAGTCCAGAAAGTAGAAGGGAAGAGGAGAGAGAGGAGAGGGGCGGTGGGGGGTCAGAGGAGGGAGGGCATTTGGCAGGACCTCAGCTAATGTGCATGATGCAATAGTACATTTTAAAACTCTTAAGAAAAGAGTATGTATAATTATGATGGATGTGCTACTTAGTTCAATGCAAGCATTTCACATTGTATATCAAATCAGTACACTGAACCCCATAAATGCGTCAATGTACAAAGTTATGATTTAATAAAAACAAAAAAAAAAAGAGTTAAAGCCATAAAATCTCAGAATAAATCTTCATGTCCTTAGATTTGGTAGACGATTTTTTGATATGATAACTAAAGCATAAGTAACAAAAGAAAGAAATACATATTTTAGACACATCAAAATTAGTAAATTTTATGCCTAAAAGTATACTATCAATAAAGTGAAATGACAATCCACAGAATGGGAGAGAATATTTTCCTGTCATATATCTGATAGAGGACTTTTACCCAGAATATATAAAGAGCTTTTACAACTTAATAATGAAGGGAAAAAATAACCCATTTACAAAAGGGGAGAAGGAGGTGAAAACGATTTTTTTTTAAGAAAGGTCTACAAATGGCCATGAGCACAACAAATGATACTTGACATTATCAGCTATCAGGGAAAACAACTAAAAACTGCAATGACATACTAATTCATACCCACTAGGTTGATGAGAATATAAAATAAATCAGACATCAGCTGTTACTGGGAGTATGAAGTTGGAACTCCCAGTATGAAGTTGCTGCTAGTGGGAATGTTAAATAGTGAATCCACTTTGGAAAACATTCTGGTAGTTTCTTAAAAGATTAAACATAAAGTTACCATATGGCCTGTCAGTTCCATTTATATATATATGGAATTAAAACACATGCTCACACAGGAGCTTACACACGAATGTGTATAGCAAATATCTATCAGCTGATAAAAGAATAAACTAAATGGTATAAATATGACATATACATACTGTGGAATATTATTTGGCCATGAAAAAGGAGTGAAGTACACATATAAGCTACAACATAGACAAACTTTGAAAACATCATGTAAGTGAAAGCAGATAGTCACAAAAGATCACATATTATATGATTCCATTCATACAAACTGTCCAGAATAAGGAAATCTACACAAACAGAAAGTAGGTTAGTGGTTACGTACGGCCAGGGGATGAGAGTTGTGATAGATAGCAAAATGTAAGGGTTTCTTCTGAGGGTAATAAAACTGTTCTAAAATTGCCTGTCATGATGTCATGATGGATGTACATAACTGTGAATATACTAAAAAACATTGAATTATATACTTTAAATGGGTGAAGTATGTATGTAAGCTTTATAGCAATAAAGCTGCTTTTAAAAGCATATCACAAATTGGCCCACCTGGAAAATATTCTTAGCAAAGTATCTCAAGAATGGAAGAAAAAGTATTCAATGTACTCAGCCCTACTATGAAACTAATTTATAGCGTTCATAGGAAAGCTATAACCCAATTTTAGCCCAGGAATATGGGGAGGGGGCAAGGGAGGGGAGGGTGGGTGGAGGGAGGGTGACTGGTGGGATCACGCCTATGGTTCATCCTATAAGGGTACATGTGAATCTCTCTAAATGTAGCATATAAATGTTTTAACACAATAACTAAGACAAAGACATGGATACTTGGATAAAAGTATTTCAAATTGTATATAGAAATAGAACACTGTACCCTATGATAGTATTAATGTACACTGCTATGAGTTAATAAAAAAACACTTGAAATAATAAAGTAGTTCTATGATAAAGAGCAATATTCAACCCAACTTCACATTTAAGTCTGAAGCCTGATTACATAAAATGTGATTTCAATTTCTACTTTATACTCCTGGGTCCCTTTTTCAGCTCTCTTCAACATTTCATGATGATAAGCGGTTAAAACCCTGTACTATGCCCTGCCAAAGTTCTGAGTGCTAGAATTCAGGGGTTTAGATTTCTTGGCAAGGGGCAGGTTTATCATGTTTCATAAATCTGTGTTAATTCCCTGTGTTTTTATCAGTGCTGCTGTGCACAGAAGAGTGAATGCTTATACCCAGAAAAGTCAAGCCCAGAATCTGGAAACTAAATGGCAGAATGCTTAGTATCAAAATTATTCCCTTAAAATAATGAAAAAAATGTTTCTGGTGTAAAAAAAAATAGTTGATAAACATAGGCAATATTAAGTGAAATGATTAATGATCCTCCTGGGATCAGGAAGATAGAGGTTTCCACAAACATGAACTTCCAAGGTACATTTGTTGTGTGAAATGTGCAAAGGAAGTTTTGTTTAGTATAAATATTCAGTTAGAATGAAATAGCCTGATTGACCAATTTGTTAACCAGAAAGCTAGTTTAAAAAGGCAATGCCAACATGCCCTCCTTTAAGGCCCTCTTTTTATGTCTTTGCCTGCAGATATCATTGCCAATCAAATGTAGTATTTGGATTTTCCTCTATAATTCCAAACGAGGTAGTACGTTAGTACTTAGAGACTCAGTCTTGTATTTTTGATGTTACCTATGCCTACCCTTACTGTTGGACAGTTATAGGTCACCCTTAGGTTTCTGCTTAACTGATGGTATAAGCTCAGTTTTAAAGATAAGTCTAGAAGGATTGGCATGCAAATTTATTTTGGTATAAGAAAAGGGAAGATGTTTCCATTGTATTTATGTCACTGTATAAGAACAAGAAACATTGTTCAATAAGCTTAGCTTAGACTTAGAAGCTTAGATTTCCATCCATATGATTTGGAGAAAATCTATGTTTTGCAAAGGTTCTTCCAGGATTTGGGGTTTAGGAAAGGATGATTATGGTATCCGAGACTTGGTATCCCTTGGTCATACATTGCAACAGTTGAGTCTTTTCTAGAAAAATACAGTATCTTTCATTGATTCTCCCTTCTTTACCCTTAGCACATGGGCTGGAATCCTGGAATTTTAATTTTATAGCTGTTTGTTATGAAGAAAATGACTCAGCTTTCCTGAGTGTCAGGTGGCTCCCCTGGAATGGTAGATGTGCCAACTTCTTTGTAATGTTATAGGGTTACATAGATTAATTAATATAAAGCAACTCAGGAGTTAATTCACACAAATCCTGCTCATAAACAACTTAAATTCAAATAGGGCAGAAAGAAAGCCAAATCTGAACTCAAATTTGAATCCAATGAATCCATTGACCTTAATTACAACTCATTTAAACTTTCCCGTAAAAGATAAATCATCAAACTCACAAAAGAAAAGATGTGAATTTCAATTATACGAAAATAAAAATGCTGGTGCATGGTGAAATCTTGCACAAATAAAGCCAAAAGGAAAAATTCTTTTATTTATTGCTTTTTTTTTTGAGACAGAACATCACTTTGTCGCCCTCAGTAGAGAGCCGTGGCATCACAGCTCACAGCAACCTCAAACTCTTGGGCTCAAGCGATTCTCTTGCCTCAGTCTCCCAAGTAGCTGGGACAACAGGCGACCACCACAACACCAAGCTATTTTTTAGAGACCAGGTCTTGCTCTGGCTCAGGGTGGTCTTGAACTCCTGCGTGCAGGCAGTCCACCCGTCTCTGCCTCCTAGAGTGCTAGGATTATAGGCATAAGCCACTGCACTCACCCAAAAGAAAAAATTGCTAACAAAGAAAAATCTATGTAACACATCCTTTTCTACAACCTAAGAAACTTATGTAAATAAATGAGAAATATTCCAACAACTCAATAGAAAATATGGGCAAAATGCATTAATAAGAGAGTTCACTAGAAAAAAATTAGAAGTGTCTGAAGCATATGAAAATATGTTCAAATTCATTGCTAACCAGAGAAATGCAAATTTAAACTACACAGATACTGTTTTCCATTTATCAAGGAGGGGATAAGTTTGTGGGAAATGACATGTTCACACGCTCCTGGAGCAAGCATAACTTGGTACAACTTCTATGGAGGCAAGTTTGGCAATACCACACACAAAAAAAGAAGTTATAAATGCACATGCTTGGTGATCAAGAGTTTCCATTTTGAGGAGTTTATGCTGCACAGATACTTGGCATGTCTAGAGTGACTGACATGGAAAGTTATTCATCATAGCATTCCTTGAAATAATAAAATATTGGAGACCAAGTCTAAACAAGATACGGTTAAATACATTTTAAAGAACAGCTATACACTGGAATATTATGCAAGTTTAAAAAATGAGGGGCCTCTTCACAAACTAACGTGGGAATGACCTACAATATCAAAAAATAACGAGAGCAGTAACAACAACGGTAACAGTAACGCCCCCCTCAGGCTGCCTGTGCTGTGGTAGAAACAGTGCCAGGTGCTTTCCAGGCATATTGATGTCCCTGATAAAACACCGGCCCTTACATTTTCCACTTAAATGAAGAACCTGAGGTGCAGAGAGGATTACTGACTTGTTACCAGAACTGGGACTCACTCAGTCCAGCTCCAATCTCTATTTTTTACAAAAGCTTATACCTGCCCCCCATCCCCGGAATAAAGGGCTCAACTACAACTTGAACTTCACTTTAGAAATACAAACAATGTAACTCAATCATTTGTACCCTCACATTAATCCAAGTAAATAAAAAAAAAGTTTGCACACAGCCTTTCCATCTGAAAAAGCAAGGTGCAAAAGCCTATATAATAATTTGCTACCATTTATATATTTCAAAATAAGTGGAAATGACAACTATACACACATGCATACTACATTATCATATATATAGCATCTACCTTTTTTAATATATGTATAAACTCTTCTCTAGAAGGGTATATGAGAAACCAGTATCTGTTACTGATTGCCTAGGGAGGAGAACTAGGAAACTAGAGGACAGAAACTGGGAAAAGATTTTTCACTGTATAACCTTTCATAGCATCTGAATTTTGAAGCTTTTTAAGAAAATAATACAATTAAAAAATGGAGAGCATTTTTAAACTTAACTCTGATATGACATAATTTACATCTCAAAGATATCACCTCTTTAGTCTACATTTAACCTTAATACACTTTATTAGACAGCTATGGATTTGACCTTTTCTTGACTCTTTAGCAAAAACCTGTGTTACATACTAAGCAGAAAATGCTTATAATGGGCAGACGAGAGTACTGCCTTCTCGAGCTATTATCCAGCACTGGGGTAACAGTGGCATCTGAAGAATTCTTACCTGAGACAAAACTTCCTAACTCCTCTTAACTGAGCTCGTCCCAGGTGGAATCTGAGACAGATATGTATCTAGTGACAGCATGGAGCTCAGTGCACTAAACACAGTATGCCCTTCTATCCTAAAATTCCTTTTAATTTCAAACACACACACCCCTCAGTTATAAACAGACATCTCTCTCTAACTCTTTCTTAAAACCCATCATCCAGAAGTACAAGACCACAAAAGTCCATGAGTTAAATTCACTACATGTAGGGACAACAGAAGCCTTTCAGATTCAGTAACAGAAATTTCATGCTCGAGATTTCAAAATCACTATTCAAGTATTAGCTGAAATCATTACAATAGGATTCAAATAATCTAAGATTCTCAAATAGCAGATATCTTAGTTGGTGTTCATTATTTTGTCTCACACTGTAGGAATGATAAACAATATCATTCAAAGTAAATCAGATCACAAAATGTAATACTTTTGGTTTTTTTAACTGATTCAAATTATTTATTTGAAAAGGCCTCTTACAAACAGATAAAATTCAATTCCATTCTTTCACTTATTTAAGTATAGTCACTGATTACCCGATAATTTCCAGGTGTTGTTCTGGTGCAGAACAAGCCAGTCTCTAGCCCCCTGGAATTCATATGTTAGTAGAAGAGATGATCAATAAACAAGCTGATTAATAACTAAGCAATAAGCATCACATAGGGATTAGTGCTCTGAGGAAAAATAAAGCAGCCTGAGAGGACAGACAGTGAAGGGAAACTGAGGTGGAGGGAACACATCGCTGGGTTCACAGGTCAGAGAAAGGCTCTCTAAGGAGAAGACTTGAGCAGACGCCTGGATGCAGTGGAGGAGGGAGGCGTTCCAGGCAGCAGTACCAGAAAGCCTTGAGGAGGGAAGCCATTTGAGGAACTCAGTTACCAGCAGAAAGCTGCGTAGGTGGAACTCAAGGCAGAGATAAGGTAGGGGAGGAAAGCAAGGAGAGATTTCAAAGGGCAGATTTCAAAACATGCTGCTTTTTCTCTAAGTTCGGTGAGGATTAGATGGAATGTTGATCACCGCACTGGCACATAACACATGTCTCGTGAATAGGAGTTTCTGTGGTTGTAGTTACTTTTATGGACAAAACATAAGAAATATCTGGCCTTTATGTTGAGAAGTAGCAACACATGGAAATACTTTTGATTTAGTAAGACAATGAACATGCAAAATGTAAACATACTCAGTAATTAGAGATATATAAGTTGAAAAAAATGAAATACCTTCATGCTTCCTCTTGGAAGCAGTCTCTGTGGAGGGGGGAAAGAGTCACTTTCCTCCACCAGCAGTCAATATATGCATTGGTGCAACCTTTCTGTGGGGCGGTAGAGATATTTATTTATTTATTATTTTATTTTATTTTATTATTTATTTGTTTTTTTGAGACAGAGCCTCAAGCTGTCACCCTGGGTAGGGTGCTGTGGCATCACACTCACAGCAACCTCCATCTCCTGGGCTCAAGTGAGTCTCCTGCCTCCACCTCCCAAGTAGCTGGAACTATAGGCACCCACCACAATGCGTGGCTGTTTTTTGGTTGCAGCCATCATTGTTGTTTGGTGGGTCCAGGCTGGATTCGAACCCGCCAGCTCAGGTGTATGTGGCTGGCGCCTTAGCCACTTGAGCCATAGTCGCTGAGCCTAGTAGAGATATTTATATTTAAATATATAATTGGTATATGATTTGAAATATACACTCTTTTTGATAGATTAATTGCAATTCTAAGACTATTTCCTTGAAAAATAACTGAACTATATCCTGAGGTTAACTATGGGAGACCACATAGCCCATGTATTGGAAGGTCTGTGTTGGAAAGAATCACGTCTGTTCTCTTCACAGGTCAATCCCAGTGCCTAGCTTTGCAGCCGGTTCAGAGCAGGTCCTGCATATCATTTACTTATGAATGAATGAATGAAGAAATAAACTATGCAAATGTCTGCACACGACAATGTTCCTATCAATATTTTTTATCATTGTGAACAATAGAAATCCTCAGTGTTCATCTGCAAAAGATTATTTGAAGCTGTCCTTCCTTCCCTCTTTGACTAGAATCCAAACTCCTTCCCATCATCTCTAAAGTTGATATGACCTTCCCCCAAGCCCAGCCCCTGACCTCATCACCCACCCTTCTCCTCTTGCATACTCTGTTCCAAACACACTGTTCTCCCTACTATTTCTCAAACAAGTCATGCATGCTATCATCTCCAAACCTTTGAACTTACAGTTCCTTCCACCTGGGTATGCTTCCCCTCCCTGTGCACACGGCTCTCTCCTTCACTACACTCAAACATCAGCTGCTCAAGAGGCTTGGCTGCCCCATCTAAAATAGCAACCCACTCTCTCGCCCTTCTGGATTTTTTTTTCTTTACTCCTGAAGCAATATCTGGTAAGAACCATTCAAACTGCTGAAAGACTAATATAATGTTTCTTAAAAATCAGCCTTTATTACTCCAAATATAATTACACCCCCAAATGCCAGAGAAGCCTCTTACCTCTGTAAGGGAAGCTAGTAACTTATTTTTTGATGTAAACTCACTTGGGAATAAAGCTGGGCCACTTAGGTTGAAAAAAGAAATCTGAGACTTACTGATGCATTGGTAATAGGTCCGCAGAAACACTCTGTTTGCTTCACTGTTTTTGTTTTTAGCTACAGACATGGGAAGATAAAGGATAATCAGAATCTTTCCTTTTTTTTTTTCCTATTCTGAAAGATAGCTCTGTAGATAAACACACAGATTTCCACATCTAAATAACTTGTATATTCTTAAGAAAAATAAAATACATATTAACTAAATACAGTAGAAATAATGAAAAATGTGAAAAAATTAATACTCGATGAGAAATAGGATACATGTATAAGCAAGCCACCCGTGAGTTCACGTTTTCTAGATAAGTACTAGAACGACCTCAAGCCAATTGGGCTTTATTTACACTATTCACCTTTTTCTTCAATTAAGAGAGAAGTGATTTAAAATAGAAAACCTCTAGGAATCTTTTCTCTCATAAATATTAAAATTTCAGCAATATTGGAATAATTAAAGCTGAACTGAAATACAAGTGATTTGGGGGGTGCAGGAGTTGGCAAAAACCTAGATGTTCCCTCATTGGGTAACAAGCCCAATCCTCCCAGCACCCTTCCAGGAACTGGGATTCAGTAACAATGAGGTCCCCAGTACCTAGGGAAAATCACATCTATACCAGAGCTCAGTGGTCACCCACTTAAAGAGAAATAAATATGTTCCTGAGGGCCCTGAACACACAAGGACTCATCCTGCATTTTCTCTAAGTTTCTCTAACTCATGCATAAGATAAACCTATCTTCAAAGTAGCAATCACACGGGTAAACTTTTTAATCCCTTATTTTTTTTTTCAACCCTGGCATTAAATAAATATACTACTTGAGAGCTCTAGTCCAAACCTTTCACCTTGAAGCCTTCAAAAATATATATAAACAGAGCATAAAAGAGACCCTAAGTGGCCTACCTGGGCAAACCCCCGGTGGGGTGGGGGGAGGTGAATTGCATTTACCCATCGTCCTGCCCCAACGCTTGCTAAGCATCACACTCTCGGGGCACACACTGAGACTTCCAGAGGGCCCCAGGACGAACCGCCCCCTCTTCTTTTTACACATACACTAATTTAGGTTTTGCAGAGAGGACCACATCCTTCTCATGAGTATAAGAAAGAGAAGGTACTGGCAAGCTTGGAAGATCAGAGAAAGAGACCTTTAGATCCAAGCCCTGGCCAAAGGAACGGGAGAAAGATCGGGATGAATCGGCACTGGAGCGGCTCCCTTACTAATACATACATTGCTTTCATTACAGTAATAAAACATCGCAGGAAGTAAGTTGTGAGCGAGAGAAAAGGAGCAACTCTCTCTCTCTCCCTCTCTCTGTCTTCTGAAGGAAGCAGCAGCGTCTCCTTGCAGAACGACAACCCCGAGGATACAGCAGTTGTCTTCAAATCTGTGACCATAAAAAATCATTATCTCTGTGAAATACAGCAATTTGGGAGATAATCAAACGGTGACCAGGGGGCAGAGCTGCCAATCTGAAGGATTACGCTCGGCGCGCCCGCCTGCGCCTGACCTTCCTGGGAGCCAGCTGTCGGCGGCGCGGCGCCCCTGCCACTCCGGGCACATTCATTAGGCTGCCGAGGCTGCCGAGCCATTTGCATAACACCCCGGCTTTCTTAATTAGTACTTCATTTCTCCCTTGACTTATTTTGTGCTAAGTTCGCCGTCCCCCCGCTCCCCGCCATCCTTGATTCGCTCTTCCCTTGCTGAAATATATGAAGGGTTGAGGAGGTGGGCGGGGAGGATGAGACGGAAAACTCGCAGGACTTGCAGATGAAGGCGCCCCTAATTAGCCTGTTCATATTTTCAGAGTTGGGTGAGTTTTCTCCGTGAGACTGTTTTGGGAGAAATGTATCCTCGAAACTTTTAATTCCACCATGGGCCCATGAAAGTACTTTTGCCTCCTCCCTCATTTTATCGCCTTCTGAGAACAATATACCCTATTAGCGATCGATGAGTCTTGAGCTTCAGATTTTCAGAATTACAACTCCACAGGAAGTGGGATCACGTCTATCTGCTCACTGGTTTGAGCAGGTCTCAAATTTTAATGGAGGGTCGGGCAACTCTTTTCCTGGCCGGTCCATACATTCCCATTTATTTATTCCATCTTCTCTCTTGCTGCATTATTCTATACAAGTGAAATGAAAATTAGAGCAAATGCATTCAACATGTGATTAGTATAGTTCCCCAGGATGGATAATTAAGACTCAAACAAAACCAAGCTTCTCTTTTCTTACAGTGTGTTGCTTTTACCTGATCTAAGAAATAGAAATGCCTTAACTTCCCCACTGGATAGGCACAGGCTGAGAGAATAGTGAATCTTCATTTCTGCTCATGAAGAGAGGACAGATTCTACCATGCAGGCCCAAGAGACATTTGATGACCTCTTTGAAGAAAATAGAAGGTAATCATTAGGAAAAGCCACAATCTCTGATGTTTAATTTAGTCCTGAGATGTATGAATCACATCAATAAAAATCAACAGTTATTTCTAAAAAGTCTCAGTTATTTCAGCTCCTACTGCATTTCTTTCATTTCTTTAAATATTTCAACTCTACACGGTAAATCATTCTACTTGTATTCTGACACAAAACTGTACATGCCTACCTGTGTCTTTTTTACCTAGATGGCAAACTGCCTGAGGATTTATACATGGTCTTCTGTTTGACTCTGTCCAGCATCATACTTTTGATAAGGGTGGGTTTATTAGACATTTGGATGTAAAAACATTCTTTTCAGAGTACAGTTCTATGTGGTAGTGCAAATGGAATGATTTACTGTACAGAGTTGAAATATTAATGAAAGAAATGTAGTAGATGCTGAAATAATTGAGACTTTTTATCAGTAACTCTTGATTTTACTGATGTGATTCATACATCCTAGGACTGAATTAAGTATGGAATACTTTTCGTTTTAGCATTTTAGATAAGGTCAGACAATTAAGTTCCTGAATTCATCCTCAACAAAGTGCTACATCCCTCATTGCTGAATATCACTATTGTCATTTTTGAAATACTCCCCTGGCTGTCTGGTGACCAGGGCAATATTCAGCAATGAGGTATGTAATACGTTTTCAAGGATGAGTTCAGGAACTTAATTGTCCAGCCTCTCATGTTGTGTGTGTGTGTGTGTGTGTGTGTGTATAATAGCCAACTACATTCCACTGCATATATACAAACATGTTACTTTAAGTCACAATCTTAAATTCTTAAAAATTCTTAAGCAATTTTCTTTGAATTTGGCTTGATGTTCCTCCTTCAGTGGGCTCTGGATTAAACCAAACATAAAAGTTTATAGGTTCATGTGAATCTCTCTAAATGTAGAATACAAGTGTCTTAACACAATAACTAAGAAAATGCCATGAAAGTTATGTTAACCAGTTTGGTGAAAATACTTCAAATTGTATGTAAAACTAGCACACTGTACCCCATGATTGCATTAATGTACATAGCTATGATTTAATAAAAAAAAATTTTAAAAATTATAAAATGAAAAAAAAAACTTTATTGTTTCAGTGCAAACAACATCTTGACCATTTCGGGGGGGGGGCGTGCAATTTTTTTAGTCTCCTGTAACCCCAACCCAGCTTAATCTATTTTGCTGTAACTACTAACACATACACAAACATACATACAAATAAAAATAAAAAGAGACTGTGATTATTAGTTCAAGAAAGGAAACATTTGACCATAAACCATTGCTGAAGAAAACTATCTTCAAGAAGGTACCTGTACCATTAAAAAAAACACTCAGAATTTTTCTTCAGAAAGCATATTTTTAAATATAAAATTTACAGACTACATTATGTGGACAATATGTTTGTTTCTTTATACATCTATGCATACTTGTATTTAGAATAAACATATTTATATATGGTACAATAAGCAGATGTTATTCTTTTATTACTCACAAATTCTCTTAAAATATAATATATACACATAATTTATAAAGAACATACACATATTTACATTTTCAAATGTATCCCTTGTTTTTATTAGTATTTTCTTTTATTCACTCTTTATCTTCATCTGGAATCTAACCTTTTTTTTTTTCTTAAACGAGGGACTGTTTCCTTTCTCTATAAGCAGTGAATGCTGTTCATTATTTTTTTTTAATTTCCACAATTAAAGCACTGTAAGAATTTCATGAGAAGTCAAAAAACACACAGGGCAAAGGATAGGCCAAGAAGTTATGTTGGCAGCAATATATATTACTTATGAGCAATAAGGGGAGGTAAAACAGTACAGGAAGCGATCATTTGAAATGTTAAGCTTTGAAATATTTGCCCATAATGTTATTTTAACATAGTTGGTTGAACTGAATGGATGTGGGTCTCTGTCCCAAGTGATACTTCTGTGAACATAAAGTGTCTGCAGGTGTTTGCCTGCAGGTAGGTCACCGAAAGACAATGCAAATGAGGACAATTTCCCCAGCAGCAGCAACCATAGAAATTAACAAGCAGAAACCTGGTGGAGGTTGGCCTCATTCTCTATAGCAAGAGAAGTTTGGGGCATTTTAAAATTTGCCTTCCATTAACTCCTACATTGCCCTGTCCCTCAGATGTATGCCACCAGGTCATAGCATAGGAATTGACTTACAAGAAATTCTCAATATCCGCTTACAGAATATGTACTCTCTTTTTATTCAAGGCTTATTAGATATCCCACACTGGCTACCATCATCCACCCGCTAGCTTCTGCAACACTGCTCCTCCGTGTCAACTGGCCAGTATAAGGCAAATAATTTTAATGTAAGCTTAAAGTAGGCCACCTCTGTCTCCCCCATAAAAGTCACACAATAAATGTCTAGTTAAAAAATAATCTTATTGTAGACAGTCTTGTTTTAGATTACAGTCAACCCTCCATATCCTTTGGCTTCTTCACCTGCAGATTCAACCAACTACAGACTAGAAATATTTGAGAAAAACCTAAAATAATGAAACAATAAAAAGACAAACTTTAAAAATATAGTCTAACAACTATTTACACAGTATTTGTATTGTATCAGGTATTATAAGCTATCTAGAGGTAATTTAAAGTATATGGGGGAATATGTGTAGGTTATGTGTAAATATTGCGTCATTTTATATAAGGGACTGAGTATCCCTAAAATTTGGTATGAGCAGGGGTCCTGGAACAAATACCCTGGGGTACTGAGGGATGATTGTATTACAATACACTAGTAGATTCTGATGATTTTGTCAGTATGGATAATTGAGAAGAGACAAAAATATATATATAGGGAGAAAGAAAATAAGTTATGTGTTAAGTAAAGCTTTTTTATTTCCATGTCTCATTTCATTCTCTTCAAGATTCCATGAGAAAGATACCAGTATCCCCATTTCACAGATGAGAAAAGTAAGACATGCAGAGATTGAGTAATTTTCTGAATATCATATAGCTAGAAAATGATGGAACAAATACTTGATGCCAGGACTGACAATAAGCCACTGTCTTGGCCTTGTATGCATACACAAAGGTTGCGAATGGTTCGGGTAACTGCCAAGTGAAAGGTACAAAAAGGAAGCATTCCTAATGTGCAAAACTCAGTAAAACAGCTCACAGATGTATATAATACAACGCATATAATAAAATCACTGAAACTTAGCAGCCACATAGAAAGATAATCCATATTCACTTAGAGGGTGCCAGGCATAGTCAGGTCCCCACAGGCAGATAGAAAAGGGGAGATCCCCCTAATACATTCTTTTCCATGCATTTCTTTTATAACATATGCTATCACTTGTAATAAAATAGGAACTTGAATTCTACAACACTGAGGCAATAAAATGTCCTGCTACAAGACCGCATAGCAACCAGATGTCCACAGTGGAAGGTCTGGGAAAGACAATTAAATACAGTACTTTCCCTCCAGGGCAGTATTGATCAAAGGAGTAACACATATACATGTTTCATCATTCAAATGCTAATGAATCTATAAACCTCATTATTTCTTATCTATCTTTGAGTTTCCACAGCAGTTTTTGGTGACATACCATATTTATGCCAGTAATGTTTTCACTTTTTATATGCATTTTCTGAGCCCAATAATGGACAGAAAAATATTAATAAAGAAAAGAAAACACTACACAAATATAATCCCAGACCGTGCATCATTTGCAGATTAACAATGGATACAAACTTTTCACTCTCTGCTTCAAGTATAGCATAGATCAAACAAGGACTGTTACTGGATAGAACAATAAAAAATATTTGCTAAGTGAGGCTCCATAAAAGCTTTACTATGTTTACTATATAAGTTTGAAATTCTCAGAAGATAGTTACAGTGCAAATATTATCATGTGTTTTTGCACATATTGCATAGATGTAAAATCCATAATCAGAGGATTCAGCAAGAACAGCTGAGATACTTACATAAGAGTGAAACATTTCTTCTCTTTCCTATTGGATATCTTTCTCTTTTGTCAGGATATCTTTTAATGTATTTTTGTGTTGTCACTGTTTTTCTTTATTTGTTTTTGAGAAGCAGGGCCATGGTGTTAGAGAGTTTAGGGCCTGTGATATTAGAAAAGTCTAATTCAAACCTATTCTGTTACTTATATGCAAGACAACTTTGAGCAGGTAATTTGCCTCTTTGAGCCTGAGTGTTTTCACTTATAAACTGGGGGTAGTAATTATTATTAGCTTTGTGGCCTACTGTAATTTACTCAACATTTTTGAGATGTGGGCTGCTTCTGTGTAAAATGAAATTAATATATAATTTAGGTTGTGCCTGAGGATTTAATGTGGTAATAGCTGCAGAACCTAGCACACAGTAGGTGCTGAGTAAATTCCTTGTCCGCGTAATTGCTAGAAATACATACTTACAGAAGAATATTTGTAAAATAATCATTCTAATATAGATAATCTTTGTATATTTCAGTGTACTATCATCTTTTCTTTTTCTCTCTCTCCAGATGTATATACATATATATGTGTGTGTATATATATATATATATATATATATATAAAACTTTGGTATGTACTTAAGATTATATTATCCATAGTTTTATAGTTGCTATAATAACCTATTACTTAATAATCATTTTTCCTCCTTATTATTACAAATTCTTTATAATCATTGTGATGGATTCTATGTGTCAATTTGACCAAGGTAAGGAATTCCCACATAGCTGGTGATATATGATTTCTGGGAATGTCTGTGAGCATTTAAGTAAGTAGACTGAGTATGGATCTACTCTCGCCCAAATGAGCAGGCATCATCCAATCCACTCAAGGCCTAAACAGAACAAAAAAGGCAGAGGAAGGGCCCCTTCTTGAGCTGGGACATCCATCTTCTGCCCTCAGAAATCAGTGCTCCTGTTTCTTAGGTCTTCAGACTCTGGGACTTAGAAGGCTGGACAGTTAAGTTGACAAACTCATCCTAGAAGACATGCTACGTCCCTCATTGCTGACTATGACGACATCCACCTCTGCAGTCCTCCCCTTGGCCCTCTGTGACTGTAATGAGGTACCTACCACGTTTTCTAGGATGAGTTTGAGAACTTAATTGTCAGACCTCATATGACAACGACTCTGATGGCCATTTCAGAAAAGAGTTCCAAAATTGCTTTGAAGTGTGGACTAGGAGCTGGCATGGGTGCACGGCTTCCCAGTGGGAGCGCTTCACAGGTGAAGGTAGTGATATTCAGCAATGGGTATGTAGCACTTTTTCTAGGATGAGGTTGGGAACTTAACTATTCTATCTAGTCTACCAGCAGTGATTCCCCCTCTTCTCACACCCTGATCTCTATCTTCTATGTCCCCCCAAAACCCTGTCCTGTTCTTAGGTCTTTGGACTCAGACTACATTACACTACCAGCTTTCCTGGGACTCTGGTTTGCAGACAAGCAGATCATAGGACTTCTCAGCCTCCACACAAGCAAATTCTCATAATAAATCTCTTATCTATCTCTATATATCCTATCGGTACTATTTCTCTGGGGAACTCTTGCTAACACAATCATTATTTCAATAGTAGTATAACATCAAATTTGGGGGGCATAATACAATGTGTTTAATTAAATTGTGACTTTGTGATTATAAACCTACATCAGCCACATTTCTCAACATTTTCATTTAGCTCTATTTTCCAAAGTGCTTATCTGTAGCCCTGTGCCAAGGGATATTTTGAGTTGGGGGAGATTTGGAAAAGAAATACAAAGAAGGATTAATTTCCCAGGAGCAACAAATGAAAAATCAGAGGAAAACACAGTATTGTTACAGTGCATAATAAAAAGGGAAAGGGGAAACTTTAGGAAAAGCCAACGTAGGACTCCTTTGCAAAGGCCTTATGCTTTGATAAGTTTAGAATAAAAAAATGTACTGACTAGAGAATTTGTGCTGTCTTGTGGAACCTCCACATATCAAGAAGAAATTCCTTAAGTCAGATCATCCTATGAGTAGGTCAAAGGCTACATTTTAGTCACATTCAAGGATGGTCTACAGAACATTAGACATTTATAAAACTGAAAATTAGGCATGGCCTTGAAGTCTCCAAAAGGACAGGAAACGCTGTCAATGATGTCACCACTTGTTTTTTTAATTCTATCCTAAAACTACCAACACACTTTTCTAACAGAATTAATAGTTTAAAAACCTCACAGGATATGTTTTTTCTGATACTGAAGAAGATTAGTAAATTCCCACATAAATATATGGTGGGGGTGGGCATATTGGCTCATGCCTGTAATCCCAGCACTCTGGGAGGCTGGGGTGGGAGGACTGCATGAGGTCAGAAGTCCGAGACCAGCCTGAGCAAAGTGAGACCCCATCTCTACTGAAAATAGAAAACAATTAGCCAGGTGGTGTGGCAAGCCCCTGCAGTCCCAGTTACTTGAGAGTCTGAAGCAGGAGGATTGCTTTTCTTCAGCCCAGGAATCTGAGGTTGCTATGAGCTAGGCTGAAGCCATGTCACTCTAGCCTGGGCAAAAAAGCAAGACTCTGCCTCAAAATAAAATTAAAGGTGACTTGATTACACATATTACAATTTAATAGTGTTTTCCTGTCTTAAAATGTGTATACATATTCTGGCACCTTCTTTGTGTATGTGTGTATTTATTAAAATGAAAAAACAAAAAGGCATTGAAATTACATGTAGATAGCAAATGTGAATGAGACTATCCGCTCACCATACCTCTGTTCCCCTTTATAAAAGGGGGCTCTTGTTTCTAAACACAAATTGAACTAAACAGGCAAAGAAAATGCAGTGGGAATAGAGACCATGCAGTTTGGATCACAAGTTCTGAACTTTTTATTTAAATGAACCTCTGAATAGAAATGCATTTCCAATGATTCAGACCTGGTGGAGGGGCATGTGTAGATGACGGGCAGGGTTAGACTGTGTGGCATCTCATTCTCTGGGACGGGGGGAGGAAAGAAGTTTGACAAAACTGCACCTGGCTACCCAGGTGCTCATCTGATTTCCCTCCCATTTTTAAAGTTCTCTTGTATTTTAAGAGAAATTTAATCTAGCTCTTTCTTATTCCTTCCTAGTTGGTTCACAAAAGAAACTTAGGAGAGATTTTCCATGTTAGTTTGTTTTGCCATTAAAAGAAAACAAGTAAATTTTCCTTCTTCTGCCATTTGCTCTCATAAATCCCTCCTTACTGGCCCTGGGGTTTCATCAAAACAGCATTACCATGCGGCCCGGGGTAGGACTCGATTTTTTATTCTATTGATCTTTATATCTGGATCTGGTAGTTACAGTTGTAGCAGTAAATTTCTATTTATTGGAATTCTCCTGGGCTTGTGGCTTGATACTAAACACCAGGGAGGGGAAGGAAAAGGTACTTTGCACTCAGACCAAGTGCAGCCGAGCAGTTCCTCAGATACAGACAGCCGTACATACAACAGGATGCCCAAAGGAAAGAACAGAACGAAGAAATGGAAATGTTTAATTTATATACTTATCTGCGGAGATATCAGTAGGTTTAAAGATATGATTATAAAATGGATAGCGTATGTGTTACATTAAGAGTGACAGATTGTGATCCATGTCTAATAAATCAGTGTCAAAATTATGTTATAAAAGATTTTTCTATACGTAGACAGCTTACTTCTAGTGCTCCAAGACATTAAACTTAGAGGACACACTATCTGATCAAATGACGCACGATCAGAGAGTGATTACAAATCCTACTTCAAGTAGGTAATTTTCTGGCAAGGTCTGGACTTGGGCCATATTTTCTAAGATTCTTGATTCCTCAATTCTGGATACCTTGTCTATTTAGCCTTCCCAGCCACTATAGGAAATCACAACCCTGTTCTGTGACCAAATTTGAAAGGTTCGTTGCTGTAGAAAGATTAATTTACATTTGAGCGTGTTTTTGATACTAGTCTAAAACTAAGTCTCCCTGTTTCATGTATTCAACTTCCCTCTGATTAAGCATTTATTGTGCCTCCTTGCTTTTTTTTTCTACACACCTCTGTCATGATGTCATTTCAGGGTTTTCCTGTCACATCTACTCATTACAATCTCTCTGTCCTTCTTACTAATGTTAACCATTTTTACTTATGAACCATTTTTATTATACATTACTTTTAAAGCTAACTAACATCATTTGTAGCAAAAGATTTCAGGTTAGAAAAGGACTGAGGCCCCAGGAGTAGTGAAGTAACAGGATTTTTTTTTTTTGAAGTAACAGGATTTTATTTACTTCAGGTTCTAGTCTATTCATTGGTTTTTATTGGCATTAAAAAAATGTTTGAGCAAGATTATATTGCAGATCTTTTTATTTTTTATATGTCTGCTTAAAGGCTCATGATTAAATAGCTACTAATAATGCCATTGGTGCAAATGAATACTGGTTGATATGACTGATTTTAACAATTAAGAGAAAAATTGAGGTCAAAAAAAAAACTTTTTGTAAAAGAAAGATGAAAACTCTCAGACTGTATGAGATTCTAATATAAAAGCCCAAGAATTAATTAATATATGTATTCAATGTTATATAAATAAATAAACAGCAAGGAAGATGAAGGAGAGAGGGAGAGAGGAGGGGAAAGAAAGGAAAGGTGCAGCCTAAGAAAAAAGGTTTTGCTTTTTCCAAAATGGGGAAGTTTTTATTATGTGAAATTTCTCAATGGTATAGATTAAATACAGTGGGCAATTCCAAGACTAACACACTTGGAGAATATCTATAATTTAATAAATGTATGTAGATTGGTTTTACACTGTTTTCTAATTCAGACCCTTCCATTAGCTGGGCATTTAAATTTCTGGTCCAGTTTGGCCTATGGGAAGATAACATTAAGATCACTTGCTCACTCAATGACCTTCATTTCAACAAATCACTCATTCACTTGGTCTCTCTCTACATTCTTATTCTGTCACAGATTTACTCTGAGAACATTCTAAAATAAGTAGATTAAATCATTTTGAAGTTATTGGATTTTATAAAAAAAGGTTGTTTCTGTCCAAGAATTTGAAACCTTTATTCATCTAAAACAAAAAATTGCTGATTATCAAACCAAACCAGGACAGAAATCACAAAGCAAAGATTAAACAACCCTGGGCATTCACCAATGATTGCCTGAATACAAATGATCATGCTAGATATACTTTATTATACTAAGCAACTTTTATCCAAATTTATCAAGTGTGTTCATTTTAATAACTTTCATTGCCTTACTTCTACCATTTACATTTAAATGCAAATCTTATTTTGTGATTCTACTAAAGATCTTATATAAAACCAAGGAAAATTACTATACAAATACCATTACCTAGAAGTTTGAAATTCTGAGACTACAAACGGGTTAATTAATTACATTATCTGTAGCATTACCCTGGCTACATTCTGCCTGGAAGGCATATGGATCCACTCAGCTGCTGAATTTGAAAGAGCTGTGTCCTTTTCATGCAGAAGAAAAATCACCCACATAACCCTCTTCCACCCCCACTGCAAACACTGGAAGACTTTGTTTCTTTTTCACCTGATTGTGTCCCTGGTGAAATAATCCAAAGGAACAACATTAAATAAATAACAAAATATTTCAAACCATCATGAAAATCTGAGTACTATTCAATAGATTTCATCAGTACCTACTAACTAAAATTCTACTATGTTCTAGCCAACATGTTAGACCAGCATCACTGTGAATAAGACATGGTGCCTACCCATCAGGAACTCATATCAGAGTAAGTTCACAAAAGGCTAAGTTAAAAAATGACATTGAAAAACCTTTCCAAGATTCGATTAGCTAAAGAAATACCGGTGATATGTAAACCATTTATCTGCGTAACTATTTATGTAGACTAATTTAATCACATAATTCTTCATGTCATTTTAGATTTGTTTCTTCTCTCCTTTTTCGACCCTCTACTTTTCCTAATTCCTCTGCTTCTTTAGTTCCCTTGGTTCTTTCATCTTTTTTCTCTGTTTTGCTTAGTTAAAAACAAATGAGGTAGCTAAAAAGTACATAGTGTCATAGTACTAGGTGTCAAAACAATGCCAAAATACAAAGAAGAATTAGAGTATACAAGTAAATTGAAACGGGATAAATTTGTTCCCCAATGTGTACCAGAAAGTCCTGTATGTAACTGTTAAACATAGATGACAAACAGGCTCTGAGTTCCCCAGTGGCCCGAGGTAAAGAAGGCGTATTTCAGCTTCCAAACTACAGACAGCATTTCAGCAGCTGATAACTAGCACAAATTTTCCCACTGTGAAGTTGGAAAGAACATTTTTCTTTTCTTTTCTTTTTTTTTTTGAGACGGAGCCTCAAGCTATCCCCCTGGGTAGAGTGCCATGGCATCATAGCTCATAGCAACCTCCAACTCCTGGGCTCAAGCGAGTCTCCTGCCTCCGCCGCCTCCCAAGTAGCTGGGACCACAGGCGCCAGCCACAACGCCCGGCATTTTTTGGTTGCAGCCATCATTGTTGTTTGGCGGGCCCAGGCTGGGGATTCGAACCTGCCATCTTAGGTGTACGTGGCTGGTGCCTTAGCCGATTGAGCCACAGGCGCCGAGCCGGAAAGAACATTTTTCTTGAGTTCACTCATGGAGGGAATGTTTGTACTATAGCAGACATTGTCCTTAACAATTTCCAACTACCTGGTAGAATGCAGTTTTTGAATATGAAATACCAGAGATTAGGTTGATGTAATACAATTATAGAGGAATTTAAAAACTCTGAATTCTAAGTCATATACATTATGAGCTCTCTCTTTCTCTCTCTATGTGTGTGTATATACTGTATATATGTGAAATATATATTATTTTAATCCTAATGTAGTTATAACTAATGTAGAGTAAGAAAAACTGCTTCTACAACAGAAAAAATTTCTCTAAAATTCATCTACAATTAGATGATAATCAGTAGCAGAGTTTAACTTTTAGGACTACAATATTTAATTAAAACATTTGTAAAATCAATATTTTCATTTTCAAGAATATATAGTCTTTTTAGTTTATTATTTTGTAGTAATTTTTCCTTAATTTTAGACACCAATATTTTTATCAAAATGATTATATGTTTACCATGTAAGTTTTTATAAATTTTTATTTTTACTTAAACATGTTTATATCTTTTTTTATAGTCTCATTTGTATTGAGAATTTTACAATACTGAGTCTTTTATGAATCCTGAATATTTTAAAATGAAAATTTTGTATTGTTTACATTGAAATGTTGTTCCTGTCCTTTTGTCCCAGTGTTGCAATTATTACATAGCCCGAAAGATGCTCAGTTTATCCCACTTTTAACCTTAACTCTGTCTCAACAATGCAGGACAATTTTACCAAACATTTTAGCAGATGTTATCTATCCAAAAATACAAAAACAAGAAACAAACCCAAATTTTACCTTGTAGGTTTACTGCAACATGTTCTGCCCAGTTTACTACAACCTGCTCTGGCCACTTGTCCTACTGAGACTCAAGACTGAGAGGAGTGAATACTTATAAGGTCAAAGATTCAGAATTCTGTGAACATTTAGCACAAATAGAAGGATAATATTTAATGATAACTCAACACATCTGTTGAAAAACACATAATTCAACTAAAAAAAAAAAACACCTCACTGAATTGTTTGTTCACTTGCAATTTTAGATTTGACCTTAGGTAAGTCACCAAAATTCTTTGTCCTAATTTCCTCATTTTGCATATGGATCCATGGGACATATTCTGGTTTATAGGGATGCTTTATAGAATAACATATTAATGATTATTAAAGAACTATGAAATGTAACTGGCAAGCATTTCTTGGGTCCAGATATCTTTTTAACTCTTAATTTGCTTCTGGTAGCTCAACAAAAGGACCTAGTCCCTTGGTTAAAGTAATATAGACTAAGCAGCTGGTTGCACTGTGTTAAAGTAGGTCATTTACCAGATACTGGGTCTACATGAGTCTCACATAGACTCAATATCTGGTTGCACTGCATATTTTGTTACATTGACGAGATCTTACATAATGAAACTTTTGTCTGTATTTTCATAGCAGTAACTCAGATATTCTGAAAGTACCAAAAATCCCACACAAATAGTTCAAGACTTAAAAGTATCAGCCAGTTTGGTCGTCAGTTCGATCAATTACCTTGATGCCTTATACGTGAGATAATTTGCCAAAGAAAGAAACTTCTTCCTATTTCCAGGATCTGTCTTAGCTCCCTACAGAAAATTAAAGAAAAAGGAAGCTTGGTGAGATGTATGTTTGGGGTCTAATCCAATCAATCAGAAAGAATACATTTTCTGTGACCACGGGTCATTTTCTATACTCTTGAGTGTGACCTAGAGATGGATTGCTTTATTGCCTCTTAGGAAAACTCCTCAAGTCTGCTATTTCCTAATTTATAAAACAGGAAGACTGCTTGGAGGCCTGTCCTCCAGAAAGCATTCTGAGCTCCTCACTAGGCAGCATTTATTGAGCACCACTGTGTGCTTAGCACTGTACAAATAACAAGGTGTCAGGTTAACAAATCACAACCCTTCTGGCTGCAAAATAATTTTTTAAAACCCTCTGCTCTATTAATATTCCATGCCATATGGTAGAAAAAGGTCTAAATTCTATTGCTTTTGCTTTTACAGATAATTTATGAAAAAAATGAAATATTAACTAGGAATGTGGTAGAATGGCTTTCTGTTTCGCTTGGAGATGACAAATGAAGCCGTGTAGGCACACATTTGAATAAGGAATTATCAATCAACCTCAAACTTGACCCACAGCTGTCATCCCTATAAATTAATGTTTACCATTTTTAAGTATGTACAGGACATCTGGAAACACACAGGCTGTGGCTGGTGAGAAATTTCCAAGAAATAGTATATCAAAAGCTAATTATAGCAGCAGTAAGCCCAAGTGTCATTTTGTTATGGTGAATTATAGACAGGGAGCTCTGTCACTGCAAACTGTTATTCATAACTAAATCATAATGCTTTTAAGTTTTAATTAATCTGCTTAGCTTTAGTTGCAAGGGAGAAGCTTGCTTAACTGTTAGGCCACCAAGGCACTCTCAGGCTACCCTGAAACTGCATCTGAGCACCTGAGGGAGCAAGACCATATTATCAGACTGACATCGCCCCTATTAAAGAGAATTTCTTTTAATATGCTAGAGTCTGAATATTTCTTTCTATTTCATTATCAAAAAACCAATTAATTTTCCATAAGAGCACCAAATTAATTACAAAATACTATGGAAATCAGGGACGTCTCTTCTTTCCCACCATTATGGAAATGCCAAGCCCCTTGGCAGCAAAGTCCTTCCAAGGTACCAGTTTTTCTCTTTAGTTAATATTTTATTTGTGACGTTGGGAAGACCCTACAGAGCTGTCACTTTCATTTCTCCTCCACATTACTTACTTCCCCCAATTCTGTTGCCCAGTCCACATTCTTTATATTTAATCATGTTTACATTGTGAAGGTTATCTGGAGAAAGAAAATTTTTCCAAAATGAAACTCCAGCTTATTCATTATGATTTCTTGAGTCTTCATCTTGTTTACTCAACTGGACTATAAACTTCTCATGGGCAGAGGATTGTTTTCAACTGATTTTAGAGTCACACCTTCCTATCTGTCCTTGGTATGAATTTCTACTCTGAATTCATATGGAAGACTTAGTAAATTTTCATCAGTTGCAAACAAAAAAAAATCTAATTTTAATTAGCAATGATAAATTTAAGCTTATTGAACCTGTAACCCAAAATGAATCCAAAAGGACAGATGGTAGCAGAGTATATGGCCTCGTCATTAGGCAAGCGCTGGCAAAACAATGACCACAACTCATGGCTATTTCAAATTCTGTTAAGCAAACATATTTTTTTTCCTTCTTGGAAATTTATGATGACCTTATATAAAGGCAGAACAGAGGAATGAAAGCAAAGAAAACGTACATAGGTGGATAGTATTAGGTTATAAATCTTCTCTTTTATGATGGCATTGCCTGATTTTTAAACTTTTATTTAAAGCAGTAGAAACCTTGTTTAAATCAAATAGTAGAAAGGCTCCCCTCTATAAGAATCCTGGCCTCCTTGGACTTTCCTTTGCCCGGAAAAGCCTTGGCCTTTACAAAACACTGTCTAACTATGACTAGGAATGTCTTCCTAGGGACAAAGCATATGCCACCCCTATCCCTTGACCAATAGTCATTAATATATATTTTGTTGATTTAGCACCAAGGCCAGTGTCTTTCATAACTTTCTATGTTGAATTGTTGATTTATTTCTTATTTGCCTTTATCTAGATTAAATGAAATTTAAAATACAGTAATTGTTTTCTCTGTGGTTTTGTCACTATTTACCTAATTCAGGTTAGATAAATACACATAAATGTGTTTATGGCTAAAATGCTATAACTTAGGCAGCAGTAAATGGTCGTTTCAATAGGATTCTTTTAAAAACATATTTTAAAAGAACAACTGGATCTAAAAGTTGTGCAAGATGCAGGCAAGGTCACCCTGGTTTTCTCCCTAGTACCATGGATCAATGTTCACTTTATTTAAATACAAGGCCCCTTACGTGGACTTCATGTCTTCCAAAGTTTCTTCCAACTCTCAGAGGTTACCATTCTCTAGCAAGAGAAATGCTAGATTCTCCTGTTCCATTATTAAGTAATGTAGCCACCTCTCTTAAATTTGCTTCTCCAAGAGATGGGATTAAAAATAGAAGAAGGTGTGTACACATTTAATCCTCAGTTCAAACACAGGATGGCAAGATTTAATTTGCCTCTGTTCAGTGAGTAATTTTGTCTGGTACTTTAAAACATTGTTTTGGATTAGTGCAGCTCCATCAAAGTGCCAATCATACTTTGAAGCCTCAAAACACAGTCACTTAAGTTAAATTAAATGGATTATACAAGGTGCAAGAGGATTTTGTACAATAAGGAAACTGAGGCATCTTCTTTGAGGCGGGAGTTCAAGTTTTATGGCCCACTGAGGCTTGCTTTCTTTCAAAACAGGTTTGTCTCTGAAGGCCATGTTCTGAGCATGACTACACATCCATATGTGTATATGTATACACAAACAACCCTTTTTTCCCTAGAACTATGATGACAGGGATTCTTATGACCTTCTGAGCTATTTTAGGCTTTTATTTTCCCTCATTTAATGTTAATTTGTTCATCCCTGTCATAAAACAAAAATAAATTAAAACAGGAAAAACAGTCATTTGATTTAATTTCTAATACAGAAGCAAAGCTATCTGACCCGTGGCCAACATCAGAGAACAAGTTGAAACAGAGGTGGATAAATAATTAAAACACTTGGAGACATTAGCTTCATATTTTCTCTCAATAAAATTACATTTTTGAGCCTCTCCATGATAAGCCTTCAAGTGTACCTTAGCCCAGGGTTCTCTGAGTTAGCCACTCCCTTTGAAAATGCGATCCTTTAATTTAAAAACAAATGCTGATGAGAACAGTTTAGCTCAGTTCTCGCCTTTATGTCAGTTCAGAGCTAAGAGAAAGGAATTTGTTGAGCAGATTCTCTCACAGGTGAAAACAGAGTCTGATCATAAAAGATCCACCTGGAGGACTCCCGCACGCTTAGTACTAACTGTGTGAAGTCATCTTTTGTGGGGAGAAAGGAACGAGACGCTTGGCCAAAGCTCTAATTTCAAATGGACACCTCATTCTAGATTATTTTAAGTTTAGCAAACAAGACCACAGATTTGAAACAGTCACTTTTTCTGAAAGAAATAATTTTTTTTTTTTTTTTGAGACGGAGCCTCAAGCTATCCCCCTGGGTAGAGTGCCATGGCATCACAGCTCATAGCAACCTCCAACTCCTGGGCTTAAGGGAGTCTCCTGCCTCCAACTCCTGGGCTTAAGGGAGTCTCCTGCCTCCGCCTCCCAAGTAGCTGGGACCACAGGCGCCCGCCACAACACCCGGCCATTTTTTGGTTGCAGCCATCATTGTTGTTTGGCGGGCCCAGGCTGGGGATTTGAACCTGCGGCTGGCGCCTTAACCGATTGAGCCACAGGCGCCGAG
>CAUYQV010130906.1:0-32090 GCA_963574575.1 Galagoides demidoff
TAACATCTTGATGTATCAATCCCAAGGAAGACTGTGTATGGCCCAGTGGGTCACATATCTACCCTGTGGTCCCAGCTACTTGGGAGGTGGAGGCAGGAGACTCGCTTGAGCCCAGGAGTTGGAGGTTGCTATGAGCTGTGATGTCATGGCACTCTACCCAAGGGGATAGCTTGAGGCTCCGTCTCAAAAAAAAAAAAAATTTCTACTCCTTGGCTGGGTGGAGAAGCCAGGATTATTTTAACAAATAGCCCTCCCAAGTGCACATTCATCCCACTGAATCCTTTCAGCTGGGTTAGCAAGGTGTGATCATGTACACTGATTTAGGGACAAAAGCTCTGGGCACCAGTATGGAATAGTGGAAAGAATGGGTCTGTAGTCTGGGGTCCTGATTACAAGGTATAACTGGTCTCTACAGCTGCAAAATGGAGGATCATAATACCATATTTACCAGAGAGTGCTATGAGGGTGGAATGAATTAGGGCATGCAGTAAGCGCTCAATGGAAGGAAGTCCACATTTCATCTGTACTTATTCTCCTCCCTGTCCACTCCCCACCTTCACCCCACTTCCTGCCTCCCCCCCCTCCCACACACACACTCCCATGCATTTGTACAGGAATTTGTTGTGGAACCACAACCAGGTCACTTGATACACATAAGTCTATGTTTTTTAAAACATGAAAAACAAGGATAATGCAGGATTTCTTGAGTAGTAAGGGAGCTTAGGCGTGCAGGGCACAGATACGGGGGACGGTAGTGTGGCTAAGAGGAGCAAAAGGAGATGAGTGGCAGGATTTTATAATTTTCATATTTCCCGTGGGTATCGCCATCATTTCTATAGCATAACTTATAAAACCATCAACACTAAATAATTCAATTTGTCTCTGGATGAAAGCAAGGACATGTAACATTGGACTGCCAATCATTGCATCCAGCAATCCCAGTTTCAAAAATGCACCCAGCCAAGAGTAGACACTCCATAAGTCTCTATTGAGTAGAGGAATGGACTCCTGGTGAATCCATAGTTTTTGTAAGGCAAAGGCAAAAACATAATGCTCTTACCAAACCCAGGCTAATGTTTAAAGAAAGAAAAATGAACCAGCTCATGAATCATGCTGAAAGTTTACCCTTCTCCTCCAACTGGTGATTGCTTTATGGAGAGCCTTCTGGCTTAGTCATTGTCAGCTAATAGATGAAAATGTATGCTTTTCTAAAGGTATATTTGAATTTCCAAAATCTTGCATTTCACACCAAGAACCACATTTCCGTCAACATGTCTACTTACTAAAAGGAAGTAATCAACAAATAAACTTTGTTTTTAAAGAATCACCCTTGGGAAGAGAAGGAGAAGTCCATACATAATTCATGAATTGGCAAGTGATTTTTCTGAGTTCCTTTGGCATTGCTCACATAAACCACCTGGTCCAGAGGTGCAAAATACCCCTCCTCTCCGCACATCCGCCAATGAGTATTTGTTGAGTGTCTTCTGGACTCTGTTAGAAAAGATCCAGGTGGTGGCAAAAAAACAATCATTAGAGAAAGGGTGGAATGTAATCAAGAGAAGGTCTAATGTATTAATAAAACACATTCCTTCAAAGTAGATCTGTTTATGTGGGGGGCAAGGTAAAATTTGGAAGATTAGGGAAAAGGGGGTATGTGGCTGTTGCTTCATGAAGGATCTTGGGGGTCATATTAAGGAATTTAGACTTTATCTTATAGCAGCAGGAAGTCATTAAAGATGTTGAGTGGCGTATGGAGTGATGGAGCAGTGACCAGATCTATACTTTGGAAAGATGACACTGGCACCTGGCAGAGGATGGATTCGGGGTGGGCGCTAAGCCTAGAAGCCAGGAGTTTATACAGGAGCCCAGTATGGGAGCCCAGGTAATAAATGCAGAAGGGCTGACCCCAGACCATTCACTGAAGATGCTGATTAAAGAAGGGGTTCAGGGAATGTTGAGGGGACAGAATCAATAATTATCTGAGGACTGTAAGAAAACACTTACGGGTCAGACCTAACGATAAGACTTAAATGAGTCTTAAATGTATTTCAGTGACAGATTGCTGTCAGGGGTGATGTTAGACTGTTCTCCACTGAATCCTTACTCCTCATGGTACTTCAAGTGCAAGGTTCATTAATTTCTGCTTTGTATCCATAGAACCCTGATCTGATTTGTTACTTGCTTAAAAGCCAGTGTTATTTGGAATTTTTCCTCCCCTCTCTTCTTGAGATTTCAGGAAACCTGTCCTGGGTTACCCTTCACGGACACCTCTAATTCACCTGGGCGGTGACCCAGGTGAGAGAGGAGACAAACCTTTTGTTAGAAAACTTCATTGTTTTTATCAATGTGGGGTTAAAAGTAAACCTTGTTCTATCAACTTTGGCAACATACAGTACAGCTTACTTAATAGAGGTTATGTTTTAGGACTTCAGAACTTTAAATTACTACATTCTTATCCCCTCCTAAAGGCCCACATAATACTACTGGGTTCACAAAGTATGGTCCATGTGTCACGGTGAAGGTGACATATAGACAAACGTGACTTGTCTTCTTTTTGGCAATGAATTATTTAATTCCTTATGGTTTCTGTTTGGTTTAAAGGAATTCATACTGTTTTCACTTACAATAGCAATTGGAAGTTTCCTTTCAAAATAAATTGACGTAGATAAAAGAGAACTCGGCTAAATGGCACAGGAACTTCTCTGAGTGCCAAAATTGTGGAAATGACACAAAGTGAATGAAGTCTGGGGAACAATAGGTGAGTAGGAAGAGCCTGGGACTGCACATCAGAAGGTGGGAGACCCAGCTTGGCTACACACAGTCAGGCGTGGAAGCAGAGGGGGCGTCTAGTTTTGCTGAATCTCATCTGTGATACAGGGGTGGTAACGTTCACCTCACAAGGTCTAAATCAAAAGAGACAAAGTACGTGATGGCACCTTGAAACCTGCCAAGTACATTGGGAACGTCGGCTTTGCTTGTTGTGACAGGTGCGGGGAGGCGCAGGAACTGATTTACGATGCTTTCCCAGAGATCCAAGGGTAGTACAAAGAGCTCCCCTCCCCTGCACAGTGCTCTGGGCCCGAAAATGCAACTGTTGCTTCCTGATGATGTTATCAATCTTTAGGGGAAGGAACTTATTGATCTGTTTCCCTCAGAAGTGCTTCTGCGAATTGATCTGGCCGTTTGGATGTTGCAGGCTTGCTAATGCCTCTGCCTGCTGCCTGGCTGTGGTTGGAAATGACCCTGCTGCAGGGAAGAGGCCGGATCATTCTGACATTCTCGAGTCTGGCCTGGCTCCTCCAGGTCTGAGCAGCCTCTGAGCTGATGCTTAATTCCTGCATCAGGAACATCTGTAACCTCAGATGCGGTTCTGCTCTGAGCAGTAGTTGGGGCTGGAGGGAATGGACACTTTCATGGGTATTTTCCTGGTTCAAAATATCCAAAGCGGGGGAGCAAACCACATCATATGCTTCCCAAATAATGAAGCCATTTCTATAATTTTTCCATTCCAAACATAGGTTCGATAGAGGCAGCAGAACCACGGAGTAGAGTGCATGAAGTTTTGAATCTGTATTTCTACCCTTTCTTGAGCAACCTCTAACAAGTTACTCGTGTCACCCCAAGCCCGAGTCTACGTGTCTGGAACATGGGGGTATTAAGAACACCTACCCATAAGGTTGCCGTGCGGACTAAATGACCTCTCGTACCCTGAACAACTGAGCTCTGCATGTCTATAGGGCCCGGATCCATAGACGGCTGTCTGAGGACATTGGTGGGCCTTGCTAAGTGTTGCCCATTTAACACCTGCAACAGACATCCCAGGCTTTCAGGTTGGGAAGTGTTGGCATCCCTGCCCCGAATCAGCTTATTGCAATACTTACCAAAATGGGGTGGAGACTTTGGCACTGTCCTGGGGAAGAGACACTGGCTGTCTGCTTTTAGAGGAAAGTCTTGGCTCACAAAGCAGGAGGACCTAATGATGTAATCCCTGACATTCCTTTGGGGCCAACTTCGTTTTCTTTTTGAGACGGAGCCTTAAGCTATCCCCCTGGGTAGAGTGCTATGACATCACAGCTCATAGCAACCTCCAAATCCTGGGCTCAAGGGAGTCTCCTGCCTCCGCCTCCCAAGTAGCTGGGACCACAGGTGCCCACCACAACGCCTGGCCATTTTTTGGTTGTAGCCATCATTGTTGTTTGGCGAGCCCGGGCTGGGGATTCGAACCCGCCACCTTAGGTGTATGTGGCTGGCGCCTTAGCCGATTGAGCCACAGGCCCTGAGTTGGGGCCAACTTCTTTTTTTTTTTTTTTTTTTTTGAGACAGAGCCTCAAGCTATCCCCCTGGGTAGAGTGCCATGGCATCACAGCTCATAGCAACCTCCAACTCTTGGGCTCAAGCGAGTCTCCTGCCTCTGCCTCCCAAGTAGCCGGGACCACAGGCGCCCGCCACAACGCCCGGCCATTTTTTGGTTGCAGCCATCATTGTTGTCTGGTGGGCCCAGGCTGGGGATTCGAACCCGCTACCTTAGGTGTACGTGGCTGGCGCCTTAGCCGATTGAGCCACAGGCGCAGAGCCGGGCCAACTTCTTAAACTCTTAAACTCAGCCTCATATGACAGCTTCTGACTGTCTTGCTGTGAATTCTGCTCTGGGGGAGATGACCTGAAAAAGAGGTGATGGGAAAGGAGGAAAAATGATCCAAGCCATGGTCCAACATCCAAAGGGGACCCCATAGGGATCTTAGCCACTCCCAGAGCACCATGGAGTCCTCACTGCTCAAACTCCTTGGGCCCAGTCGGCACCTGGTGCAGGTAGATACTCAGTAAGCATTAGCTGTTACAAGGATCTGTGAACTCATGTACAAGGCAACAAAATGCTTTTAAATATTTAAGCACACATGGAAGTGTACACCAATATTGCCTTTGTGCACAATCAAGACCTTCATGGGATCACAAGGAAGCTTTTGTTCACTAATGCGTGAGTGAGCCCACCATGGTTGTATATAACCAAGTGCGACAGAGCAGAGTGGTCTCAGCATCAGGGTGAGCTGAGTTCAAATCAAATCCTAGCTTTGCGGCTCGGCGCCTGTGGCTCAAGTGGCTAAGGTGCCAGCCACATACACCTGAGATGGCAGGGTCAAGTCCAGCCTGGGCCTGCCAAACAACAATGATGGCTGCAACCAAAAAAAAAAAAAATAGCCAGGTGTTGTGTCAGGCGCCTGTGGTCCCAGCTACTTGGGAGGTGGAGGCAGGAGACTTGCTTGCGCCCAGGAGTTGAAGGTTGTTGTAAACTGTGATGGCCATGGCACTCTACCCCAGGGGGACAGCTTGAGGCTCTGTTTCAAAAAAAAAAAAAAAAATTCTAGCTTTGTTATGTACCAGTTCTGGGATACTGAGCAGCCTACTTAATCTCTTTTATGTTCTGGTTTTCTTATCTCTAAAATGGGGATAATCATAGCACCTATTTCATAAGCTTGTTGCAAGATTAAATGCGACAATGCCCATAAAGCAGTTTGCATGGTGTCTAGCATATGGTAAATTTTGAATAGAAGTTAAGTAGTATCATTGGCCATTAGTACCGAATTTCCTTCTTCATGAATGTAAAGTATTTTTCTAGATTTGCTCCAAGGAAGCTATCCACCAGGCACATAATCCCCGACTCCAGTTCTTGGGAAGGTTGCTCCATATTTCATTGTAAAGTTTTTGGAGAAATACAGATGATGCTGGCATGTGAGTTTGCAAGAGGACACAGGTTGCGTTTCGAAGAGTTGATTTTCTGGCTTTAAGACATTTATGTCTTTTTGTTGATGCAGGATTCTCCTGCTCAGGAAGTTTCTACTTAGCAGAAGAGAACCACATCTTTCTGGTGGGGTATCCTTCAGCATCCTTCAGCACTGTTAGTGCTGGGATTGGCTAGGAATGTTTTTCATGTCATTCTAAAGTAAAAATCTGTTCTGGAATTTCCCAGGGAATCACAGACAAATTGGGCAATCCATGTGGGTGATACCCAAGGGCATGAAAACCTTAAATGAGTATCTTCTTAATGGTGCTATGAAATGATTATGGACCTCAGTGACAACAGACCTAAATTATCTAATCCATCTGATACTAAATGGCCCGTCTAAAAAATCATTTATTTCTCTATTTTTGCTCGGGCAACACCCTGGAATTTCACTGTCACATGGCCGTCTGTCTGGTGAATCCTACTCATCATTCAGCATTAGTGTCAACTCTTCAAGGACATCTCTCGGATTTGTTAAGATGGTGGTTCAGTTCTTTAACTCAGACCAACAATTGCCAGTGGGATAAATTTATGTATTTCTTTACCCAACTCAGTAGAAGGCAAGAGGGTGGTTCTACACCAAGGAGTGGTTCATGGCCCAGGCACCATCCATTGTGATACTCAGCCATTCCATGGAGTGTTGCTGTCCTTAGAGATGCAGGTGAAAATGGCTCATCACCCTCAGGTCCACATTCTAGCCGACCAAAGGAAAAGAAAGGGTTCAGGGCAAGCTGCTTTCTTTACAGGGCATGGCCTAGAAGTGGCATGTGTCATTTCCCTTATATCCTATTGGCTATAGAACCCATATGGCCGTGTCTAAGTACAAGAGAAACTGAGAAATATATTCTCTATCTGAATGTCCATGTTCAAGCCAGACGAAAAATCAGGGGGTTCTCTCGCTTCCTGGAAGAAGAGAGAGCTTATTAGGGAACTGTTAGTCTCTGTCACACTACTCCTTAAGTGGTGATGATAAGTAGGTGAGGTGGTCCATATGCTAATTAGCTTCATTTGGCCATTCCACATTAGAAGTCCAGGCACCATTAAAAGCATAGGAACCTTAATCAACAGAAAAAGAGCCAACAATCCCTTGTATCAATGGGCAAGTGTGATGAATAGAACCTTCTCTACAGAAGACAGATGAACGATTAACAAGCATATAAAAAATGTTCATTGTCCCTAATTATCAGAAAAATGCAAATCAAAAGCATCCTGAGAGAATGGCCCACATCACAAAGTCCCAAAGCTGCAGATGCTGGTGTGCATGTGGAGAGAAGGAAACACTTTGACACTGCTTTTGGGACTGCAAACTAACACAACCTTTTTGGAAGGAAGTATGGAGAACCCTCAAAGAACTCAAACTAGGCCTCCCATTTGATTTTGCGATCCCGTTACTGGGCATCTACCCAGAAGAAAAAAATTCTTCCATCATAAGGACATTTGCACTAGAGTGTTTATTGCAGCTCAATTTACAATTGCCAAATTGTGGAAACAACCTAAATGCCCACCAATCCAGGAAAGGATTAACAATGGATTCAGCCATTAAAAAAGATGGAGACTTTACATCTTTTGTATTAATTTGGATGGGGTAGAAACACATTCTTCTTAGTAAAGTATCACAAGAATGGAGAAGCAAGAATCCCATGTACTCAATTCTGATACGAGGACAATTGATGCTGGTACGTGGTTTGGGGGAGTGACATGGGAGAGCAGAGAGAGGAAAGGAGGCTGTGGGCCACAGTGTGTGACACACCTCTTGGGGGTGGGAAACTACTATTAGAGGAATTATACCCAGCAAATGCAAGCAGTGTAACCTGGCTCTTTGTACCCTCAATGATTACCCAACAATAAAAAATAAATAAATAAATAGAAGTGTAGGAACCATGCTCTGTTCCTTTATGGAAACCAAATACTATGCAGCCTTCAAAAACAGGCAGATCTATAAGTTTTGGTTTTTTTTTTTTTTTTTGGTTTTTTTTTTTTTGAGACGGAGCCTCAAGCTATCAACCTGGGTAGAGTGCCATGGCATCACAGCTCATAGCAACCTCCAACTCCTGGGCTCAAGTGAGTCTCCTGCCTTAGCCTCCCAAGTAGCTGGGACCACAGGCACCTGCCACAACGCCCAGCCATTTTTTGGTTGCAGCCATCATTGTTGTTTGGCGGGCCCGGGCTGGGGATTCGAACCTGCCACCTTGGGTGTATGTGGCTGGTGCCTTAGCCACTTGAGCCACAGATGCCAAGCCAGATCTATAAGTTTTAATGGGAAATGACCTTTGAGATATATGCAAAGTGAAAAACACAAAATATAGAAAATATGTATAACGTAATGCCTGGTGCTTACATAGATGTCTGTGCGTGTACTAAAATTGAAATACTCAAGTTGGGCTTGACTTCCGCAATTACAAGTGATAAAGGCACAATATACTAGATAACAAATGTTAATATATTTCAGCATCACAATCTTGATACTGTCTTTTCCTTTCTTTTTTTTAATTTTTTTTTTGTTTTGTTTTGCTTTGTCCTTTCTTAAAATGTGTATATACTTTTCGGCATCCCTTATATATGTATATGTGCGTGTGTTTATCTATGTATTACTTTTCAAAGTTGAATGGAAGATACCATTACAGGTCAAGTGCACCTAGACACCCTACACATTTCACTTCCATTTCATACACTTTCTGGGAATGATCAATTTTACTTCCAACAAGATCTCTTACAATGTGTATACTTTGTTTTGGCACCTGCTGTATGTATACACATAAACAGAGAGAGACTATTTTCAGGAGGAAACAAAAGAAACTACCAATACTGGTTGAGGGGGGACAGAACTGGTTACTTTGGGGGGACAGAAGTAGGAAGGAAGGAGATACACTTTCCACTAAATAATCTTAATAATCACCTTTAATTTGTAGGGCCTTTGTGTGTGTATTACCTATGCAAATTATTTAAAACTTTGAAATCACTGAATTATTCAGACATAGTTTTATTAGTTATTACAAACACTTTTTCTATGAGTAGGGGTGAATGGGTTGGAAACTGGCCCTGACCAGTTTAATGCTATTACTAATGATACTGAAGGATGTTCGGCCAGAGGAAAGTAACTACGGGGCTCGCACCTGGATGTGGCTCTCACCTACTGAGCAGAAACTTTCTGAGCTGGAGAAACCTGGGCTTAAACAAAAGACACAATTGTCTTTAGGCCGGAAAATCAACTCCTCAAAGCATAGCTTGGACCTTAGATGGCTCCACACATCAGTATCATCCGTACTTCTCTAAAGACCTTAGAATGAAACAAAACAATCTTGCAGGTGGCCTGCTCCCATAAACACTAATACATGGGTGCTGAAAACTTAGTCTTTTGAGAATTTTCTAAGAAATGACCATTTTATGTTTCAATGGACTTGAAGAAAATCCTAGCATAAGTAGATGAGTGCCTTTGGACATTTTCAAATGTCCTTTAAGTTCCCTAGGGGAGGACTTTACATGCACGATTGCGCCAATTCACTGTCAGGTATAGGGACTGCTAAAATGTCTGAGTATTTAATAGCACCCCAGGCTTTCAGTGACAGGGTTGAAAAAAGTTACAGCGACTATACATACCTTAAGAATTTTTTGCCCATTTTGTTTCAAATCAATATTGGAGAAGATATATTCTCCAGCTTCCAACAAGACAATGAGTTAAAAAGACAGTAATATCTTTCACTGTCATCCCTGGCTGCTAATTTATGTTTTTCTGACTTAAGACCAAGATGGAAAGTGTATACAAATTATTTAATACATCTATAAGGAATCAAAGACGGTTTAGAGGAAGAGCACAGGGGTGATAGGTTTTCGTATAGGTATCTGGTTTTTTTAATGAGATGTGATTCACATACATAAGACCAACCCTTTTTAAGTATACAATCCAGTGAGTTTTAACATATTGACAAAGTTGTGTAGCCATTACTGCTGTCTCTATCCTCTTTCACCTTTGCTTGAAGATTAGCAGGAAGGCTAAGGCCAGTGCTGAGTTCTAGCCAATGTCAGTGATGCCTCTGGGCTTTGGGGGCCCCAGAGGATGGGCTTCTGGGGTCAAAGAGAGATGGGTTTGGAGCTCAGCTCTGGTACTGTCTTGGGGTTTGTGAGCAAGTTACTCAACTTTTCTGGTACTTGGAGATTTTTTTTTAATAACAGTATCTACCTCTGGAATCTTGAAAGACTATGTAAATAACAAACGCAAAACTAGCTGAATGCCTAACACACAGTGAGTACTCCAGAAAACACAGTATCTTATGTTTCAAACAAACCAGGTTAATGTGCTCAGTGTGGCCCTGCCACTGGGCCTTGAAGAAACTAAGTTTTACACCTAGGCTCTTCCTGTTCTGGAAATCGCCACTTAAATCATGAGAGAAGTCATATAGCTAATAGTCATCCCCTAGTTCCATAACGCAATTATGTCCAGGTAGGAGGCCTTTACTCCCCTTGGTGTCTGACTGTCCTCAGAGGGAGGTCTTTGACAGCAAACACATGTCTAAGTGACATCACTGCTTCATCACGTGGCCTTGGGGTAGTTAAACAAACCAAGTGGAGTCAGGTTCAAAAATAAAGAGAGAAACAGCTGAGTAAAGGAGGAACTCACTTTTTTCAAAAGCTTTTTGGCATACAGGTTAAAAATAGCTTTGGATTGAGCCCTGCTTTGCCTTTATTAATAGTGTAGCCTTGGGTAAGACTCAATAGCTTTGGTTCTCAGTAGCAAAACAGAAGAGGGGGTCTCCTGGGGGGCCACCCTCAGCACAGCTTGGTAAATCTCCTTAGTAAATATAGTAAGAGGGTGCTTTAGTCCTGTTGAAACACAGAATCCATCCCCTTCCCTTCCCCACCCCCAACTGCCTTATTCTCACCTCCACCTATACTACCCAGTGGTCTACAAAATCCTGGAACTTTCTTTGTTCAGCCTGGAGGGCTTGTTTGATTCTATTTTGTCCTCTGAAGGAGCATGTGACATGTTAAGAACTTCTGTAAGGTTACTTCTACCTGTAAAATAAAACAATTCCTAAAGTCAGAACTTCACAGAGAGACAGAATCCCTGGCCCTCAACCTCTGACCAGAGGCTCTTTGCTCCTTGCATAAGGGCCACAGACCCACTGGCAGTGTGGTGATACCCAGGAACCCCTTCTCAAGGTAACATTTTTAAATGCAAATAATAAAACCTGGGAAGATATTCATCAAGGAATATAAAATTTCAGTTAGCTAGAAGGACTTAGTTCAAGAGATCTATTTATTGTAGACTTAGGGTGTAGATTTATGATGACTAGAGTTAATAACAATGTATTATATTCTGGAAAATTACTTAAAGAGTAGATTTTAAGTAAATGGTAACTAGGTGAGATGTATGTATGTGTATGTAAATGTGTATGTAAATTAGCTTGATTTAGCATACCACAGTGTATATATTTTTCAAAATATCACATTGTACATGAGAAACATGTACAATGATTTTTATTTGTCAATTCAAAGATAAATTTTTTAAATTGTTTTCATACATATATAAAAATCTAAAAATAAAGATTCTCTAAAAATTTTTTTTAAATGCATAGGATTACAAAAAAGCCAATTGAAAGAAAGTTTCGAAAATGTATTCAGCAAATCTATAATGTAGTAATGTGCTTCATAATTAAATAACAACAGGTAATAGCCAGTCTAATAATTATCAGAATTTCAAACTAATGATGAGTGTAAGTGATATATTTAGATTTATAACTTCAAAAACTCTAACATGAAATGAAAATATATTTCCACTGGTGACAAAGTCACTACTGATAACTACTATTGTAGCTATGTTGCCGACATCCGTCATTGAAGAAAATTCTAAATTTTAGGTAAAGGTTAATGAAAGTAGATATGTATTTTCCCGTCTCCCATGAACCCTATCTATGATCCCAAGGTTAAGAACCTCTGAATTAAGCCAAAGCTGACACAAACTAAAATGTCCACTGTGGCAATCGGGACATGATCCCAGACTGTTTCCAGATAATCCTGCCTATTGCTCTAATGAGGTCCCAGATCTTTGCACTATACTTTTCTTTCCAACGTGGAAATACTATTAGGTGAAGACATTTAGTCGTTATTTATCCACAGAGATTTGTGAACAGCCACTGTGGGACCAAGGCTGGGAAATGAAAGCATCAGGTGGTCATTTGCGCCATCCGTCTGCGGTGACGGTGATGAATGGGCCTTGGGGTTGACATGTCTTCCTGACATCCATTCCTTCCCCCCAGCTGATGCTCTGTACTTCGTAAATGTAACTATTCTTTCCCCTTTCACACTGCACATCCCTGGCTACCCCTTGTCTTGTTCACGTACCAGAAAGAGACTGAGCTGCAAATACGTTGCCTTGCAGACAACATTCTTCCTCCTTCCGCCCCCTTCCAGGCCTTGGGCTCCCTTCCGAGTCTGGCTGGGGTTCCACCCCAGTGCTGCTCCTACCATTGCCCTTTCCAGCCTTCATCTACCTGGTGGAGTCTTTGTGAAAATCTCCTCGTGGGTCTGATAATGTGTAACTCTGTGGGCTAAAATTAATTCTTCCTCTCTAGGGGACTATAAAGAACAGTGATTAAAAAACGTGGGCTGGCCAGGCATGGTGGCTCACGCCTGCAATCCCAGCACTCTGGGAGGCCGAAGCAGGTGGATTGCCTGAGCTCAGGAGTTTGAGACCAGCCTGAACAAGAGTCAGATCTCTCCTCTGAAAAATAGCCAGGCATTGTGGTGGACGCCTGCAGTCCCAGCTACTTGACAGGTGGAGACAAGAGAATCACTTGAGCCCAAGAGTTTGAGGTTGCTGTGTCACAACACTCTACCAAGGGTGACAAAGTAAGACTCTGTCTCAAAAAAAATACATGGGCTCTGGGGTTCATGAGCTTGTGGAGACTTCCATGCCTTGGTTTCTCCATAAGAGAAAAATAGAAAGGATACTTTTCTCACAGGGTAGTCGTGAGGATAAAATGCATTAAACCTTGTAAACTTAACATTGTGCCTGGCATAAAGTGAGCGCTCAGTAAATGTTAGTATGTGTGCCTTGGCCAATTCTAGTCCATTCCTGTCCATCCTCAGCAAAGTTCTCTAGGCCCAACTTTTGCCGAGTCACACACTCTCTGTATTCCTGAAGCTCTGACTTAAGTGACAACTGAGGGCTCTTTTTTAATCATCTGAGGCCTAAACTAGAGACATCAAGAAAAGATCTAGGAGTTACATCATCATCAACATATCTGATATTTGCAGAAGACATACAGCTATGCTAAATACTCGTATATTGTTTTATTTTATCCCCCTTAAAAAACCGACATTCTGCATTATTACACCCATATACGATAAATAAATCTGGCTCATTGGGATTAAATTATTTTCCACCCAAGGTGACATAGATCCCTTCCCTGAACTGAGGCCCTTCTCCATCTAGCATATGCTGTCTTCCTAAAAATCATGTGCGGTCACAAAGAATTGTCTGGGGTGAGTTATGGACAGCTGCAGTCTGCTTCTCTCTAAAACCACTCTCCAGTTCTCTGTACTCGGCCATTTTAAAGGAGACTTGGCTTAGGGGTGGCCACCTGGCACCAGCTCTGCAGGTTTTGTGAAGTCACATGTGGTCCCAGAGTTGCCAGGAAAGAGGATGCCTTGATGAGCCAAAATGCAAATTCCTCAGGAGAGGAAAAGTGAAAGTGAGCTTGTTCACACTGTGCAGGGCTCCAAGGAAATGACACAGTGCGGGAGACACAGTGTCCTGCCACTAGGTCCATCATATTACAGGGACAGTATTTTGCATTTGAAAATAATCTTGTCTCCCAACAGTTTGCTCCTCTGGTCAGTATGAGAAGCAGAGGTGACCCAAGTTAAAAAGAAGGTAATATTCAAAACACTGAAAGCTGGCGCCACTTAGTCATTTACAATGAAATCCTCTGGGAGCAGGACGGTAGGAATGGGGGATGGAGGTGGGGAGTGGGCAGCATGGCTTCCCACCAGTCCCCAGAGTTTCCCTTGTCCTAGAGACAAGTCATTCAAAGTAGATTAAACCCAGGAGAAGGAAATTTGGGCTCCTCATCCATTGTATTCACATCTGAAAAGATATCTGGGGCCTTCACTGGGGTTTCCAAAACCTCTTTGGCTAGAATCCCCCCCCACCTTTGTTCTTCTTCTCTCTCTCTTCTTTCTCTCTCATCTTCTTTTTTTCTCTCTGCTGATCCTGCCTTCCTCAGAATGCCCCCACTGGCCTGCCAATGAGCTTACAGAGACTCACCTGGTGGGCTGGCCTCAAAGCCTAAGGGAACCCAGCTTTTCCTCTGGGACATTTCAAGGCTGGGTACCTGGATCTTGAATTCTTCTTTGTTAATAACTTCTTGCCCTTCTTTTTGTCTCTCTCAGACTTTCTAAGTTATATTTACAACCAAGGACTGAAGCCTAAGGGATCTGAAAATTGCTGGCATTTTAGACTAGCACAATTAATGGCATTGTTTATAGACAATGTTGTCTTGGGAAACTTACTGAGGGGCATTTAGAGACAGAAATTTTAAAGACTATTTAAAAGTCTTTTAGAAAGATGATTAGAAACTTGATATAACCCAAAGCTTAGAGATTTATGAATGAACCTGCCTGCTCAAATGCAAGTCATATTTGGATGCTTAAGGTGAGAAGCCCTGAGAAATTCAAACCAAATCAGCTGCTAATCTTCAGATCATAGAAGGCAGACCATGGCTTCCTTTCAAATGAAGGGAACTGAATTATTCATCAATAATGCCCAACCAGAGAGGTACACTCTGTACAAGGTAAGTACCAGAAGTTCACACAGGTTTCTGCTTGAAGAAGGTGGCCAAACAGTACGAGGAGGAGGCAGGATTCCACCTTGGGGCTGTGGGTAAGGAGCCCTCCCCTCCAAGAATATCATTTAAGCTGTAGAACCCTTCCCCCCACCTGTTCCCAATGTAGTCCCAAGTCTGAAACTTTCCTGTTTTGGATTCTTGTAGTATAGTTTAACAGTTCTCATATACTTTACAGAAGGATGTTAAAAGATACTGCTGGACACTACCCCCAGAGTTTTCGATTCAGCAGGTCTAGGGTGGGCCCCAAGAATTCATGTCTAACAAATCTCCAGATGATACTGCTGCTGAACCAGGAGGCACACTCTGGGATCAGATTGCCAGGGTGGGAAGACTGGCTCTGTCACCCACAAGCGGGGACTCTCCAACAGGTTAAGTCCATTGCTGCCCTCAAACACTCAGGAGGATGGGAGAATTAGCCTATTCCGGCTTGGTCTTGTTTTGAAAGGCAGAGGGGATAACGCGTGGAAGGCACAGCCTGTACTGGGCAGTGCTGCTCAATTCCAGTTGTTGGTGTGACTTCTCCCAACACACCTATGCTGCCCCAATGCTCTCCAGCCCAGGGCCTGGATCCACACGGTCCTGATCTATTTGCCCACGCAGAGATCCCGAGTGTTTGGGGTGCCAGCAGCCTGCAAGGGTTTAGGGGAGCTGGATTGCCCCGGCCTCCCGGGTGCTGCCATTCTGAAGGCACCTGCACCTGCAGAATCCTCACTTTCATTTCTAGACCACCTCAAAGACTTTAATTCAAATCCTGTACCTGTTGCCACCGAATCCACGGGGCTGCAGCCTCACAACAGATGTGAACCCTTTCCACCAATCCCCTGGTGTTCTTTTGCACTCAGAATATGTAGGGAACAAATAAACACAAACTGGTAGCCTCCCGACTGCCATCCTCAGCACTAAATTTTATATTTGGCTGAATCTGGCACACCCCAACCCACCAACCTAGATTTCCAGAGAAAAGGGGGCTTCTTGCTATATAGTACGATTTCCTTCGTGCTCCCTTATCAGTTTTAAGTTTAAAAATGCCAACCCAGGGTGGTGCCTGTGGCTCAAGGAGTAGGGTGCCAGCCCCATATACTGCAGGTGGCAGGTTCAAACCCGGCCCCAGCCAAAAACTAAAAAAAAAAAAAAAAAAAAAAAAGCCAACCCAAGAAAACTGAACGAAGAAAAAGTCAGAAGAGTTCATTTGCTAGACTTGCTTTTTGTTTTTATTATCAACAATCAAATTAATGGTACACTCTTGGAAAACTATATGCACATGTAGAAATATTTCCCTTTTAAATAGAAGCATTCATTATAACACATATAAATAAATTTGGAAATATGAAACATAAGTTACGACGATGATGTCCACAAACATAGCCCAAAAAGAACAACAACAAAAAAAGAAATCGGACAGACATGCACCTGATAACAAAAATATATACCATTGTTTGAACGGTGGTCTCTCTAAACACAAAGGATTGGACCCGTGAGAACCTTATACGCCATAAAGACACGCCATAGAGTACAAGGAGAGAAAAACATTATACGGTCACAGAGAGGAGACGGTCGGTACTGATATTAACACGATACAGTTGAGTCACAGAACACAGTTGTAGTAAGACACCGAAAAGTTAAAGCCTCAACATTCAACTAATATCTATAGTTTGTGCCTTTTAAAATAAAAACAAAAAAAACGAATCCCAACAGAGATGTCTAAACTGTGGGAAGAATGGAATCATGGATACAGCCCAGCCAACGTGCAGGGGGTGAGTCCAGTTCGGAGCATTCGAGCAGAAATGCAAACCGAGACCCTTCTGCAAACTTGTGTGGCCCTCGCCCTTGCTCGTTAGATCTCTCTGGGGCCAGCTGGTTAGTGGACTGCGATTGACTCCAATCCAAAGCAATGCCAAAATGTTCAGTAAAAGCTGGTGGAAGAAGAAATTCCCGGTGCGGGTGGCAGGAAGCGGGTAAGGAAAGTTGCGAAGTATGAGAGACAGTTTGCAGAGTCTGTGGATGAAAAGGCATCTCACGTAAAGGGCATCTTTCAGGGCCGAGAGGCTGCAAAGATTCGGGGCTGGGAGCTGCAGCTGTGTGCGGTTCGGGTGCGCTAATGGCGGCATGGTGTTTGGCGAGGTGGGACAGGCAAGTGGCCGTGCACGAAAGTCACTTTGGCTGCCGGAACAGTCTGAGCGAGTCGTCGCCGCAGTGACCTGAACCCAAGGACACGAGAGAGGAAGGGGGACTGGAAAGATGTCCCTACTCTCCTCGGAAGAGAAGCCCGCAGGCAGTCCATGCTGTCAGGAGGGCGTGATTTTAGGGGTTCACAAGATGGAGCCCTCAGCACCAGCTGCAGCTTCCCTCCCCACCCCCCGTTTTACTTTATCTTCTTTTTTCTTTGTATCTTTTTAAAACCTTTCTGGACTGTCGGGTTCTTTTCTTTTTTTATGGTTGCCGCCTTCCGAATTCTTATTTATTTATTTGTGTCTCTTTTTCCAAGCAAGTCACTGAGTTGGTTGTGCCCCCTCCCATCTCTCCCTGCCACCTGCTCGGGCCTCAGCCACACGTTCCCCGAGACAGACCCACCGACGCGCAGAGCCCCTGAGCGCCGCAGTCCCGCGCGCGGCTCGCACCCCGGTGGGCAGGCGGAGCCCTGGCCCCCCTGCGCCGCGTGGGAAGATGCGAAGCCAGGGAAGTTGGGTGTTTTTGTTTTGTTTCGTTTTGCTTGGGGGTTGAGGAAGAGGGAAGAGTGGGGTTGAAATGGGGGCGACGCTGTTTTCTCTTTATTCTGATCGCGATTACTTTAGGCCCTCGATGAAAAAGCCAGGGTAGCAGCGGCGACAATGGCCTGGCGCTCCCGCCGGCGCCGCCGCCGCCGCAGGATCCAGATCAGAACATAGTGCTCTTCACTAAGGCGGCTTTGGCACCGTTGGGTCTTTGGAGCGAAGATAGGACGCTGGCGAAGGGGCCCCCAAGCGAATCTGGGATGGAGGTGATGGGCCCGGGGCCGGGAGCCCAGCCTTGTCCCGGGCCCCCGGCCGCAGCCAGGCCTCCGGCGGCCGCCGCAGCCGCAGCCGCAGCCGCCGCCGCCGCCGCCGCCGCCGCCGCCGCGCCGCCCTTGCCGGGCTCGCCTCCTGGGCCCCCAGGCCCCGCCGCGCCCGGAGCTCCCGCCGGGCTGGGCCCGCCGCCGCCGCCGCCGCTGGCCCCGCAGCTGGGGGTGGGGTTGGGGTTGGGACCCGGGCCCCCGGTGCTGTCCGGGTCAGTGCTCTTGGCCTCTTTGCTCTCGTCGTCCCGGGAGGAGTCAGACTTTTTGCCCGAGGAGCCGTTCTTGGCCGCGGCCGCTGCGGCTGCCGCTGCCCGCTCCTGCTTTCGAAACTTGGCGCGGCGGTTCTGGAACCACACCTGGCCCCAAAGGGGAGGAGAGGCGATGAAGCAGGGAGAGAAAGGAGGAAGTGGGGAAGAAAAGCTTCAGTTAGGGTGGCCTACGCTGCATTTCAACTTGTTTTAAGACCCCGTCCCTTCCATGTGCTGTGAGCACCAGCGCATCCTCCCCACCAAGTCAACACCTCCCTGTTGCTAGAGCATCTTCCGAGAAAATTTCTCAGTTGGAGTGGAGCATGCCAGGGAAAGAGTGGCTTGCAGAAGAGGTCGCAGGTCTCAGAAAGACCTGAAATGGGAAACCCTTATGTCGGTGGGATTTGCCCAGTCTGCTCCTTGAGAAACCTCCAAGTTTGCCATCCACCCCCAGGCCTCAAGTCCAAAGTTAAACCCTAATTGGTAGGAGGAGGAGCGCGCCTCTGGGTTTTACAGCCGGCTGCCGATTCCTGGCTTTTACCCTGGAGAATCTGTGCACGCCCCCTCCAACCGGGCTCGCGGGTAGAGGCTCACGGAGCACACCTGTGTCCCTAACGGGTCAGAGTAAGCCGTGGTTCTTGACTTTCGTAGAGTCACAGCCTTTCTGCAAATCTTACACAAATCATAGTTCCCAGGAAAATACACTATACGCCTCAGTGCCATGTTTAAAAAAAAAACACACATGGTTTAGGAGGCGTTTGGCAAAGAAAACAAAAACAAACAAACTTACTATGCGGGGGTCAAAGTGTGCACCCCTCCTCCCACAGAGCACTTCTGTCCCCGAAATGCTTCGATCATTCTCATCCCAAGACCCCTCAGGCCTCTGCTTGGGTGGGAAACACTTTGCAGCTGTGAATGAACTGCCAAGAGCACGCGCCCTAACTAACCCTGCCTCGCGCACAGCCACACCGACCCTGGGTCCCTGTGCCCCGGGGCCTTCTCTTGGAAGGACCGGGGACTGGAACTCCACCACCTGCCCCTCACCGCCACCCTTCCCGGGACCCGTGCGGCAGAGCCGGGTCAGTACCTGCACTCGCGCCTCGGTGAGGTCGATCTTCAGGGCCAGCTCCTCCCGGGTGTAGATGTCAGGGTAGTGCGTCTCGGCGAAGACCCTCTCCAGCTCTTTGAGCTGCGCGCTCGTGAACGTGGTGCGGATGCGCCGCTGCTTGCGCTTCTCGTTGAGGCCGCCGTGGTCGGTGAAGAGTTTGTAAGGAACTAGAGTAGGGGATGGCAGAGGACACAGAACGTGAGCAAAACGGGCAGCACAGCGCCGGCCGAGAAGCCGGAATGTGCGGACTCCAAGGTCAGATCGCCCGGAGCGGCCACCAACACACCCGCGTGAGAGTAGCGGAGAGAAGCTGCCGAGGAAACCCGAGCAAATTAGGTCTACGCGGAAACAGGGGCTCAAACTTCGGACTTTGGTGGGAACCTTTCTGGCACAAGCGCCTTTGGGTGGGTTGAAACCGCGCGCTGGAGACGGACTTTGGCCCGCGACATGGGGTAGTGCGTTCAGTAGGAAAAAACTAGAGAGGAGAAACATCCGAAAACATCAGCCGGAATATCACGGAGCCGGGGAAGAGGTCACCCAACACTCCCACTGTTGGAACTCGTCTATTCTCAGAAGTTGACCCGGCCCGAAAGTTGGGAAGGAAGTGCTGCAAAAAAATAATAAATTAAAGAAAAGATCATAAAAATGACCAGCCAAAGAGGTGTGAGCCGTTGTCGGTCCTTAAAAAAAGAGACACTGCCAGTAATGAGCTTTACTCTTTGTTATTTAATTATTTTCTAAGCTTTACGTCTCATCGCAAAGTAAATAAATTATGCCTATCATTTTGGCAGCTTAAGATAATTTTGTTGGCGGTTCGGGTGTGACTAGGATAGTGTAACCCTGTAAGTGAATTACCCCTCCCTGCAATCGCTTCTAACGTGATAAATTCTTTCATTTGTGTAAGCAAATTTCGTTTGGTAAATACTAAACACATTTCCATTTTCAAATGCAATCAAGGCTTCCTATATACGAGCGGAAAGGCGGCTTCCTCCGCTGAGAAAGCTGGCGGTCCTTACCTGCGGCGTACGGACTGCTCTGGTGGTCCCTGAGGGTGCCGAGGCTGCAGGATCCCGGCGTGAGGGACGGGCAGCCGGACGTGGCCCCAAAAGTGGTCCTTATCGGGTTATACTGGAAACCACTGGCCTGGCTGCAGGAACTGAAGTCAGCATAGGCTGAAGCCAGGCTCGAGGTGTCCATCCCAGCCATACAGGACTCGTAGGCAGAGGAATTGAGGTAAGAATATTCCATTTTATACATTGAAAAGGTTCTGGATGGCTCAGCCAAGTGGAAAAATGAAATAAAAGATGGATGTGGAGAAGGTGGCTGGAGTGGGGAGATGTGCACAGCTCAACGCCTGCCTCCAAACTGGCCTCCTTACTACCAGCAGAGCCTAGTTTTATGAAAAAGCCTCCTATGAGATGCCTTGTCTGAGGTCTCTAGAGCATATAGTCCTCATAATAAACTTGGCTCTTTCCACTTGGACAATAGCAAAGCGGTTGGTCTTATTGCTGGCGCTTTTTACATGACAATAACTCATCCGTCTATTGGGCTGGCACTGGGGAACTGAGCTGTCCAACCTCCCTATCATTGATTCCTGCATCTCTAATTAGAATTTAATACCACACCATTACGCACTGCGCCCCTGATCCTCCCTTCTAACCAGCTCCCTGCCCTTTAATTCAATCACACTACTTGGAAATAATGAAAGTTGGGTGACGATTCTCCCTGATCCAATTTCCCCGAGCTTTTAAGCCTTTTTAACTGATCATATACCTTAGGCATAAATTGAGATAGTGTGTGCGTTTTCCCCCTTCTTCGTCCTCTTTTTCCTCCCCACCCCTCGGTTAGGGAGAAGAAACCTTGATGTCATAGAAAACCTGTTTTGTAAGAGTGTTACACGCTCAATTTAACAACAAGCCTACCCCCCGAAGTGCATGAAATGTTATAAAGGACTGGGACATTGGCAAGACCCAGGCACCCTGTAACATAGAGTAAGTGGGCCGATGGGGTTTATGTGCAGGATAAGCGGATTTCTTTAAAATACATCTGGTAGAGGGGGTTAAAAAAAATTGAGAGCATCTTATAAATTGCATTTCTCCTCCCGGTGGTTTGCTGGGCTTTTGAGGGTATACAAGATAAGCAGCCGCTAAAAAATAAAAAATAAAAATATAAAAGGAGTAAAGCTCTTGAATGTAAAACGTCTGGATTCTCAACCTACCGGGATTTGTTTGCTCTCAGTTCTGTGTCTGCACCAGTGCAAGTTTGCATTTGGTTGGTTTGGAAGTTGCTGCGGTTGTTGGTTTTAATTACGCCATAACTGGCAAGTGGGCATGAAATGTACCAAGTGTGTCTGTCTCCTGACTGTCTCTCTTTGGCGCGTCCCCTCTCTATTTCGCCTCCACTGTTTTCAGCCCCCACAGACCCAGAGCTTCTAAAAGAGGATCGTTGTCTTTTGCCCGTCAGGTTTTCAGACTTCAGTGTGCCCGTCAGGTTTTCAGACTTTAGTGAGCGAAATCCTCCCGGTTTAAGTGCCCAGGCAAGGGGTCCAGGGCGGGCACCTTTATCATCCGATTCCTCAGGCTGCTGGGTGCTGGCAGCAAGGCGCAGACAAAGAAGCCAGCAGTGATTTGTGGACCCCGGTGGCCCCATGATTTAAGCGGAGGGTAATTTTCATTTGGTTCGTTAGGCTCTAGCAGTATGAGGGAAACTATTTCATTAAATCCTTCCTCTCGGTGGACAAGAGGGGGAACGCTTAGTTGGATCGCCGTGTGGTGTAAACAAACCCTGGATATTTTATATGAATTAAATGTGTAGATAATTAGTTTTATTGCATTCATTACCCCCTTTATGTGCTCTGTAACAAGTCAGTAATTAAAGTAACAAACTCATAAAGTCTTTATAGGGGCATTTAGGCGTTCAGTGTTTGCCAAACTAAGTGCTTTAATTCGATGCTAGTGCCGGGAAGTGGATGGGCGCCCGCTCTCCGCTGCCACGGTGTTTTATTGCGCTCTAAACTGCCGCGGACGTGGTAATGGATTAAACAGGGACAGCGGCCCCCCAGCCCTGTGCTTCTCTGCAGGGTGAGTTTCCGGCTTGTTTCAGGTGACTGCGAGTCCCGGGGCGCGAGGGAGCGCTGGAGTCGGGAGAGCAGGGAGCGGGACCTCCCGAGGAGCCTGGTGATCGTTTTATGGGGAGGGGTGATAGTTTTATTGCAGTTGTATGTTGTACAATGCGTATTTGATAAAGAAGAGCCCTTGGTGACCAGTGTGCACTTTTTTGTGCACGGGGGTGAAATGAAAATAAATGTGTACAAGGTTTTACTGCGGCGGGAAACAAATTGCAGTGCTCTAAATGGTTTTTCTTTATGGTCACCAGACAAGAACAGAAAAGGGATGCAAACATCTGTCTTCAGTCCCCCAAACCTAAAGGCCAGCAAAGACGGATGTGAATCCAAGTGCTATTTCAGCGAGGATTTGTCTTTCTTTATCCTGCTCTCATGAATATGAATCTGCATTTGGGCCCGGAGGTGGCTTTGCCCCTTTGGACTCCACACATGGAATTTCCCCACCCTTACCACCCCAACAACCCACTTAAAGGAGGTGGGGGATAGGTTGTCAAGCCCAAGCCTGAGATTGTCCAAGTTTCCTCGTTCCCTCGCACAGCGGGGAGGGTCGGGGGACGTTGCTTGGTTTTTCCAGCGCGCCTCAGCCCCCCTGGCCAGCATTCAGGGGGAATGTGCAGGGGGCGGGGGCGGGCACCGGCCAGGGTGGCACCCCTCCAACGGCGTGAGGTTTGAGCGCGTTTCTCTGCAAAAGAAAGTAACCTGGGTGGCCGGAAGGAGATGCATTTTGGCTCTGCGGCCTGTGCTTGACAATAAGCGGGTTCACACCGGCTTGGCACCTGCGCCTGGGTGCAGCGGGTTAGTCTCCGCACCAATGAGGAGCGCGCGCTCTGCGGGAAGCTGCAACCCCAGCCTGGGCTCTACGCCGGACCCGAGTGCAGGGCAATTTCACCTTGGGTGAAATTTGGAGACAGTCCCCAGGCTCCGACAGCCTTTGGGGGTAAAGAGAGATGCGGCCCCGAGAATGATCAGAGAGCTCAGAGTGGAGGGGTTCCTGTGGGCAGTTTTTGAGGATGGCTCTTGGGTAGAGAGGGGGACCTTCAGGATTTAGATGGTGCCTGGAGGCAGTTTCGGTGCCAAAAAGGGTGTTGGGCTGAGGAGTCCAACGCGCAGCTTAGGGGAGTTGGGTGTTAGGAGGCGTCTGAGGGTGTCTGGGAGGGGGGAGAGAAGAGATCCAGGACAGAATTGCCCCAAGGGTCCCGAGTGAGGGAAGTGCCAGGATGTGGAGGGCGCCAGGGACCGCGGACAAGGGACCAGCTGAGGCCAGTGCGAGTGGCCTGCGCCTGAGTCCAGTCCCTCTGGCCGCGGGTCCCGGCTCCCCTCCCGCCCGTCCTCGGGCGCCCCCTGGTGTCCGGCCCGGCAGGGTCGGGACTCCGCGCGCCTTCTCGCCTTCCCGGAGCGGACCTGTCAGCGCCGCCCGCACGCTCGGATGAGCAAACGCGCCCGACTTCATTTTCCTCTTTGTGGGCCTTGTAGGTTTATTTTGTTCAGTGTCACCGTCCCTCCCCCACCACCCCTGCCCCTTCGTCCCTCTGCCTGTCTTTTGTGGCCTGGGGTCCTGCTTCTGCTCAGAGATGAAAGGCCTGCGGGGCCGGGCCAGGCCAGAGCCCGAGCCCCAGCGCCCTGTTTTGTCCCAGTTGTGCTTTCTACACGCGAGCTCTCCCCTAAAAGTTGTACCAAATGGTTAATTTAATTATTCCAACTATAGACCAACTGCTTCAGCAGCCTCCACCACGCGTCTGGGAGGAAAAAAGAAACCATCTATAAGAAATAATCTAATAAAAGTGAAGTGTAGAAAAACCCCTCCTGATTTTCGACCGGCACAAATAGAATTAGAGCTTCAGCATCCTTTTCCCAAACAGACCTTTTGTCCAGATCACAACTTCAGCCAACCAGCAATGTGTACAGTGCCTGCTATTTATTTTAATAGAGGCGGGTGGGTAGCGAGATGGATTGATAGATAAATGGCCCCGTGGATAGATGGATGAGCTGGATCCATCTTCTTCTGACTTCCCTTTCTTAATATGTGTACACGGTTGATTTTTTTTTTTTACCCCTGACGATTTTCAGAATCAATAATGGAAAGGCAATGCTATGTGATAAAAGAAAAAGAAGCCATTTAAAACACAAAAAGGGGGAGAGATTACTGGCATATATACCATGAGAAAAAACAAGGTTTCCATGCTACCCAGTACCAAGTGAAAAAGGTTGAAAGTTTAAAAGAAACTTTTCTTTCCTTTTCTTTGCCATTCATAGGAGGGTTTCTTTTTCTTCTTCTTTTTTTTTTTCCCTTGAAAGTCAGCAGGAATGTTAGAAGACAAGGAAACAAAACAGCAAACAAAATGCTATTGTATCGTAGTAGCAATTCATGGGAAAATGCTTGTCAGCGTCCTAATGCCTCACTCCTAGGAGGCTGTTCTGAGGCTGTTTCACCGCAGGCAGAGCACAATAACATGGGAATGAATAAAATATTAAATACCAGTGAGAGTTTCAGAGGAATTTTCTTTTTGATTGCTCTATTTGATGCCGCATCCAAATTATCCCAGCACAGCCAGCCCACTGCCTGGCCAAGTCTGAACTCAGAGCTACCAGTTCTCTCAACCAGAGAGAGAAGGGAAGATTTGTCCTTGAGAGTCTCCAGAAACATTTCTGCAGGCAGTAGCTTTTCCCACTCACCTGCACTAAGAAAATAACCAGGGCAGGACTCACTGGGACACTGTTTCCCTATAACACAAAGTGAACTGACCACGGCAGCTCCAAGCCTGAGGACTGCTGCATTCTCCCTGCATTTTAGACTTTCTACCACATTTTCCATCCCCCCTAGCAACCATAACCCACGTGTTCCATAATAGAAACTCTGTGAGGTTCTGAGGACTAACCTCCTGGCACTGTGAGACTAGCAATTATTAACTGATTGACAATAGTGTGTGCAAAACAGTTAACACAGTGCTGGGCACCCAGGAAGGATCCAGTGATGTCAGCCAGTGGGGATGCTGACAATGATGTTGGTAGAGTCTCCCTGGATTACCTATTGAACACTTGATTTTGGAATTTAGAATATGTAATGCCTATGGAAGAGGGTGGACAAATCAAAATGCAGGTACTAGGATAGCAAATGGGAGAAAACAAAGCAACTGGGTAGAAAACTTCAATTTTTAAAGAATTTACTGGAAGGCATATACGTATTAGATAGGTTAATTATATGCTTTAGCTTCCATCACAAGCAGGATTTATTCAGGATTAATAAAATGTTTGATCTCTGTATGTAAATAGTGTATGCTCAGTTTGATGTCACACTAAAGGCATTTTGCTCTGGATTAGCCATGCAGTTTGGGTGGGACCTTATGGCTAAATCATAGATGATGTTTCTGCATCTGGATGAACTTCAGCCGTACCCGTATGTCAGTTCTGTGCTCCATATAGGTGAGGGTATACAGATCCCCAGTGTGCATTCCAGGAAGGTCTTCCTCATGGAAAAGCCTCACTCGGCTCCACCCCTCCCCTTTCTCTCCACCCCCACCCCACAATGTTATAATTAGCAGAAGGGGCTGCCTATTACCTTTTTTCTGGAGTTTGGCTAATAGCAGTAACATCTGCTGGGCTGCTGGGAGGGGGAGACATGGTACATTGGATGTAAAAGTGACACAGATGTAAAAGTGACATCTGCTTGTAACAAAGAAAGGAGAAAGAAAATTAAATTAGGCAGGGAGACCTCTCTGTCTAAACTGAAGGGGGGGTACTGTTTGGAGAAGGAGAGAGAAAAGTAATTGTGAGCCCTGACCAAGCTTGCAAGGTGCAGAAAGGATCATGACTTTCTGGGCCACAGCTGCCAGAAGAAATGGAGCAGCAATGTCCCAGCACCTCGCAGGTATCTTCTTTCTGCCAAAAAAAAATGGCCAGGCAAGATTATCCTTCTTAGATAAGCAAAGCCTGACCTATGTGGGTATAGTGCGGGCTAAGAGATTACTTAGCAATCATTTTCAGGTTGAAGACGAGAGAGAGGGTAAGGACAACGATTTTCAGATTAATAATATCCCCGTACACTTTTGCATGAGTTTGGGGAGAAACAGATTTTCATTTAACAGCTACATTAAAACTCCTACTGCTCACCACTGCAAATAAGCCATTAAGTCCTGGCCTTATCCACGTGCCTAGGAAATTGCATTTGATGTGAAAATGGCCCTCATGGTGCCTGAAATAGGGTTCAGCTGTGGGGTAGAAGCACCATGCTGATGTCCTCTTGCCTGTTGTTCTAGGAAACCACAAGTGTTAGAAAGGAGCCTCTCTCCATTCCCCCTTTTGTATAACGATTTCCTGAGTGTCTCCAAGTAGAACACATTCTGATAGCTTTATACAAATTAAGGTCACAATGATAACAGAAGCTACTGGACAAGAGTTCCCTCAACTTTCTACTTTTTAATCTGAAAACTGACAGACGTCTGCACCCACTCGCTCCTGCTGGGTGGAGGAGGGATGTCTACTCTGATCTGAGGCCAGCCTGCCACGGTGCAGGCTCAGGGATCCTTCCCAGTTTTTCTCTCATGGATCTTCACACTCCCATCTGGACAAACCGTGGTCAGCTAAACATGCTCAAGCCACACTCATACTAGCAGCCCCCCAGCTTTCCACTCTGCCTTGGCCCTGCACCTCCACCACTCATCTCTTTTCCGCCCCTTACAGCCAACTATCTTCCAGGTGTTTTCTCTTCTCACCGCCCTATGTCTTTCCTCTCACTCAATAGCCCCTCTGCTGTGGCTTCCACCACTCTCGTGCAAATTAGTCATTTCGCATTAAAGCCATCGAGTCCATCGGGGATCTTGCAGGCCTCCACTTACTTGAATGTGTAAACGCTCTCCTCACTTCTAGGTATGCAGGGTGGTTTTGCTTCCTTACCCCCAGAACAGGGTTTTTCAACCTTTTGTTAACTCACAGTGCACTTGGACCTTCTGTGGCACACTTAAATTACACTGATCAGAGAAGAGAGTAAAAAAAAAGAATATATCGTGTTTCCCCGAAAATAAGACCTACCCCCCAAATAAGCCCTCGCAGGATTTCTATGCATTTGTTAAATATAAGCCCTACCCTGATAATAAGACCTAGTGATAGGTGTGGCTATGCTGCATAGCCACGCCATGCATTTTGGCATGGAGTGGTAAGGAAGACTGGAATACCTTTTATCTGCCACAGCTCCTTTCTCCGAGCCATTTGCACTTGTGCGGGTGCATGTGTGGTGACTACGATTGCAGGTTGCAGGCATCCTATTGCGCACGTGTGAACGGCTGGGGGAAAGGAGTTCACACATCGCTAGCGTCAACCCCACCAACAAGGTGGGCTCCCCCTGTCAGCTTCCAGAAGAAGATGACTTAACTGTATTTGAATAAATGTAGATTGTTGTATTATATTTAATAAAAATAAGACATCCCCTGAAAATAAACCCTAGTGTGTCTTCTTGAGAAAAAATAAATATAAGACAGTGTCTTATTTTGGGGAAAACATGGTACTTGCTGTGCTTCAATCTTCTTTCAAAAAGAATTTAATTAATGATCTTTAAAAATTTTCAGAGTGGCTCAGCACCTGTAGCTCAGTGAGTAGGGTGCCAGCCACATACACCCGGCTGGCAGGTTCAGGCCTGGCCTGGGCCTGCTAAACAACAATGACAACTGCAACCAAAATATAGCCGGGCATTGTGGGGGGCACCTATAGTGCCAGCTACTAGGGAGGCTGAGGCAAGAGAATCGCTCAAGCCCAAGAGTTTAAGGTTGCTGTGAGCTGTGATGCCACAGTACTCTACCAAGGGTAACATAGTGAGGCTCAGTCTCAAAAAATAAAAAAAAAAAAACAATAAAAATTTACAGAGCACACGGGTTGAAAATCACTACCCTAGAAGTTACATTCGGCCACGTGACATGCTTGGACAATGAAACTTGGGCAGATGTGTTAAGTGTGACTCCTAGTGGAATCTTTGAGGGCTCATTCTTTTGCCTTCTCTCTGCTCTGGGTGATGGGTGCTTTGTCAGCCTGAGTGCCAGACTGAGGAGGCCATGGAGTAAAGGTCCCAACAGACCCATGACGGATGTATAGTTCTTTGGGGTATCAGGGAAGGCTTCTGGAAGAGGTGACATCTTCTATGCTGGGCACTAAAGCACGAGTAGGACTGAGCAAGTAAACTGGTGGAGAAGTGGCAAAGGAAGAGGTTCTAGGCATATCGGTGACACTCAAAGACTCCAAAGCCAGAGAGAACATGGTTCGAGTATCTACTTGGTCTGACAAGTAAGTTCTTGAACTTGCCCTAGAAAAAGTGCCTTGAGGGGTAGACTAGATGCTGGCCTACATGCATCGTCTCCCAAGAGGAGTATTGCAAAGGCAACCCTAGTGATATCTAGCAGTGAGGTATGTGGCGCTTTTTCTAGGATAAATTCTCAAACTTAATTGTCTGACTTGTACATAGTTCAGTTTAGTTTTTGGTTAGAGCAGGAGAGATGGGAGGGAGGACACCAAAAGGGATGTGATGGAATGCAAGGTAAGAGGGGGGAGGAGAAGGTGAGGGAGCAGAGATGCCAAGACATAAGTTAGAGGCTGTGGCACAGCACCAGGCAAAGAGCCATGGCTACCCAGCCACGAGAACAGCAGCGCAGGATCAAAGGCAGCAAGGGGATGCAGGAGCCTGGAGAGAAGCAGAGTCTCAGGGCAGGCAGAATTTACACTCCTGCCAAGTTCTGGGATTTCAGGGGGTCCAAGAAGATACCTGAAAACAAAAACCTCCCAGGTCTTCTGGCAAGATCTTCACTTCTGTAACTTGGGTCTAGTGATCCTCGTTACACAGCCTTCTCTGTGTTTGGTAGATCACCCATCCATTCATTCACTTGTTGGACCTATACTTATTAAATACCTACTATGTGCCAGAGAGATATATCTTAGGGTAGAAATGGCTCCAATATTGTCTTTTTTTTTTTTTTTGAGACAGAGCCTCAAGCTGTCCCCCTGGTTAGAGTACTGTGACATCACAGCTCACAGTAACCTCCAACTCCTGGGCTCAAGCGAGTCTCCTGTCTCCGCCTCCCAAGTAGCTGGGACCACCGGTGCATGCCACAACGCCTGGCCATTTTTTGGTTGCAGCCATCATTGTTGTTTGGCTGGCCCGGCTGGATTCAAACCTGCCACCTTAGGTGTATGTGGCTGTCGCCTTAGCCACTTGAGCCACAGGCACCCACTCAACCTACTATTGTCTTGAAAGCTGAGTTTTAAGATGGAATAAAGCCAAGGACGGCAGGTGTCTGAGTGAAAGGAAACCACTGGACTGAAATTAGAGCCCTGTCAGTGCAGCCAGGGGACGTCTGGGCATTGCACTTGCAGGGGCTGGAGCCCATACTGGCCTGGCCATTGGACCTGTCACCACCCAATATGAGGAAAGACTTTAGTTGCCTCAGGGGTAGAGATAAGAATTTTGTGATGTTCTTTTAAGTCTTAACATTCTGTTAATTGACTTTTGGAGGGGGTTATCCAGGAACCTTCTGGGCTTATATTCTTATGTAAAAAAGAATCTAAGTGTGTATAGTGGAGAACCAAGGGAGGTATTTAGAAATTAGAAAGGCAGGCAACATGGAGACCAAGAGAAAGGGGACTGGTCATCCTCTCTTCCTCCATCTCTTCCCTTACTCTGTTAAGATTTTCTGTGTCATCCCTCTTGGGTGTATTTTCACATGAAGATGCCCCAAGCCTGGTATCACAGAGGACCAGAGTGCTGATGGTGAAATAACAAATATTCTATTTTAGGTGGTGTTTCCCCTGTCACTTGCACCACACCACAAAGTTACCCATTTCTTCCACCTACAGGAAAACTTAGTTGCCCCTATCATACATAGAACGTGTCCACTAACACCATCTTGCACTCAGCCCAGGAGCCAGTGGAGAGGCCTATCAGGAACTTCTCAACCTTGACATACATGAGAATTTGAAAACTTCTAAAACATTTTCTTTTCTGCAATTTTCAAAAGATTCTTTTGGGCTGTTGTTTGTTTGCCTTCTTCTGTTTGATTTAGGAGGTTTGTGGGGCTTACTGGTAAGTTCTGCAGCAGCTCGCATTTTAATGTGAATTTTAGCTGATTCAGAATTTAGAAGCAAATGCAACCCAGTACTCCGGGACGGGCACCACGTGTCCCAGACCACGGGAACCAGAAGACAATACAGTGGTTACAGCAGTACGTGTTTGTAGCATTTCCCCTGTTCGATATAATGGAGAATATTTTCTTTTTAAAGAGATATTTTCTTTTCTTCTCTCTCTCTCTCAGATTTGTTTGCCATAGTGAATTTAACAGCAGCCTGGATAATTATAAGGCTGAGGGGTCTAATCGCAAACTCCCTACTAACCCTCCTGCTTATGTATACACCTTTACCATTTGAGGTTGGGCTTGAGGAACAGAGTGGGGAGAAAGATTTCTAAGAAGAGCCAGGGTTGCTAGGAAGGAAGTGGAACATAATAACGGACAAAATGGCCCAGGGAGGGACACGGAGACAGCACAGCAGAGGCTAACAGCTTCCACCCAAACCCCAGGGAAACCTCTTGAATGGACAGTGCTAGCCACTGAGAGGTGAGCCACAAAGCACGGAAAGGACCCCAGGATGGGGCCAGACGTGCCCTTCCAGAGGCAGAGCTGAGGCTAGGCTGGAATCCGTGGGCTTGCGTTGGCAGGGGGAGAATCCTGGCTGGGCAGCAGTTTTCCTAACACCTCCTGAAACTCTCCTGTGTTCAGGGAGGAACTGATGCTGCTTCTCATCTCTGTGCATGGAGATGGGGCAGAAAAATTCCCTCAGAGGAAAGTGTACATGGGTGGCAGCCCAGAGCAGACTGCTTCCAACAAGGGAGAACTGTGACCGGCCAGAGCTGGCCCCGGGGTGGGGTGGCCTCTTCCTATTTATACTAATTTCTCCTTCTCCTCCCTTCTCCTCCTCCCTTCTCCTTCTTCCTCTTCCTCTATTTTTTTGAGGCAGTCTCACTTTATCACCCTCCATAGAGCGTCATGACATCATAGCTCACAGCAACCTCAAACTCTTGGGTTTGAGCTATCCTCTTGCCTCAGCCTCCCTAGTAGCTGGGACCATAGGTACCAACCACAATGCCCCACTGGTTTTTCTATTTTTAGTAGAGACGGGGTCTCACTCTCGCTGGGTCTGATCTCAAACTCCTGAACTCAAGCAATCCACCTGCCTCAGCCTCCCGGAGTGCTAGGATTACAGGTGTGAGCCACTGTGCTGGCCCCTAATTACTTCTTTTTCATATTTCAAAGTAATAAATATTCACCATAAAAATGTTATAGCATGCTGAGAAAAATGAATAAAATTAAAAAGAGATAAATATTTTCACTTTCTAACATAACCTTTGAGTTATTTTTGTGGGCCTAAATATGATTTTTAAAAAATGACGTTCTCTATGGACTGCTTTGTTACTTGCTTTCCCCCTAAATTATGTACCATAAATCTTCCCATATGGTGAAATATTCTTCTGACATCATGGTTTATGGCTGCGTGGAATTCCACTGCATGAGAAAATAGTTTATTTAGTCAGCCCTGTTTCGTTGGGCATTCAAGTTGCTTCTAATTTTTAAAATATGTTAAAAACACTGCCCTGGATATTCTTTCAGCTAAATTTCTGTGCACATGCTTAAGACTTTATTTATTTATTTTTGGAGACAGAGTCTCACTCTGTCACTCCGGGTAGAATAACAGCTCACAGCAACCTCAGCCTCTTGGTCTCAAGTGATCCTCTTGCCTCAGCCTCCCGAGTAGCTGGACTACAGGGGCCCACTATGACACCCAGCTAGTTTTTCTATTTTTAGTAGAGACAGGGTCTCGATTTTGCTCAGGCTGGTCTCAAACTTCTGAGCTCACACAATCCACCCACCTTGGCCTCCCAGAGTGCTCATGTGCTAGGATTAACTCCTAACAGTGGAATTCTTGGGT
>CAUYQV010130907.1:0-12812 GCA_963574575.1 Galagoides demidoff
ATATGTTATAGTTTTGAGATAATTTAAACATGTATATTCATAAATTTTACCTTTGAATTAATGAAGCAACTGAATCAGAAAAAACAAATAATTTTGCATTCCCACCAGTAGTGTAGAAGTGTTCCCTTTTCTCCACATCCAAGCTAACATCTCTGGGAAGTGTACCTTTCTTATTATGTAAACTAGTTCTGTCAAGCCAAGCAATCACAATAGGCTTAGCTGCCCTGTGAGCAACCCATATAGAGATTCTAGCCCAAGCTTGGATATTCAAGAAAGGCAATCCTGAAATGGAGCTAGAGGGAAGCTCTATCCCAAATGAATGCATGGAAACTTGTGTAATTCCAAGGAAGTCAGTCAATCTTCCTAGGTCTTGGTAACTAGAACCTTCTTCCTTTTTTTGTTTTTTATTTAAAATTAATATGAGGGTACAAATTTTTAAATTAAATTGTTCTCACTTCCAGGGTAAAGTTCCAGTTGTAAAAGAGCCCCTCACCCAGGGGGCATGTTATACACCCTTACAATGTATACAGCTAAGTGAGATACTGCCACATGCCCTCCCTCCTTCTGCCATTCACCCTCTTCCTTCCTGCTTCCCCCTCCCTCCCTCTACCCCCACTCCATACTAGACTATATTTGCATTTTCTTGTTCACATGAATGCAATTGTTTATATATTGGTTTCATATTAGTATGGAGTACATTGGATATTTATTTTTTCATTCTTGTGATACTTTACTAAGAAGAACGTATTTCAACTCCATCCAGGTAAATGTAAAAGATGTAAAGTCTCCATCTTTTTAATGGCTGAATAGTATTCCATGGTATAGATATACCACAGTTTGTTGATCTTTTCATGGGCTGATGGGCATTAAGGTTGCCTTCTTGCTTTAACAGCTTCTGGCATACAATCCCCCCAAATTAAAAATTTTAATTCTGAAGTTATTACTGAATACATTGGATAAGCTAGTTACATTCCAATGCTATGGTGGTTAAAATACTGAAGAATGAGATATGGTCCCGGCCTTCTAGGATTCTGTACTATGCAACGAAATTGAGACGCAGATTGAAAGTCCAAATGATAGTAGAGAGAGTAAAGTGACCAAAAAATATATATATAACGTTTTAAAATTTAATTCCCTCCAAAATAAGTTAGAACTTAACTAAAAGAGGTTAAATGCAATGTGTTCTTTCTCACTTAGTTTCTTTTCTCTGCTTTTGTATTTTCCCCTTCCCATTGCCCTTCTTTGTATTGACACTAGTTTTTATAGTCCTCTCCATTCTTTGCTTCCTGGAATATTTTTTTTTAATGAAATTCTTTATTTGTGTCATTCCTTCAAGGTAAATCATAGAACAGAGCTAAATACACTATGTGTACACTGAATGTTAACCTGCTCTGAGTTGTTATTGCAAACAAACACACATGCACATGTAAAAATCATGAGCTTCTACCTGGTGGAGAAAATAATCACTGGTTTTTGCAATGATGGACTCATCAAAAACAAATCATAGCATTCACCTCTTCAGTTAGCAAAGCTAAGAAAAGTACAGAATTCAGTAGTTAAAAGCCTTCAGACAGAATATTGTCGTAGGCAAAATCTGGAAGAAAGTTCAATTAAATTAATTCATTTGTTAAACCTATATTCATCAAGGCAAACCCAATGGCAGTTTCCAATCAAGTACTTAAAACCATATCTCCAGAATTTTCCCACTCCACATTTTAATCAAGGAGTTATATTAACTTATATAAAATTAGCTTATTAAATTTTCAGATGCCTTGGACCCGGAGATAGTAACTTATTTTACTTTCAGAATCTGAGAGATTTTTCAGAGGCTTGAAGGAAGAAATAAATCTAAGATTGCATTTTATAGAAACAAATATAAAGTTCTATATTTTAAAGACATACACACACCAATGGGTGAGTTATGGTGTGGCAAGCTAACAACTTAGAGGGTTTAGTTGGTAATTGGTTCCTAATGATAAGAAGTGCATACAGCTTCTAAGTAAGTTAACCAGCCCACCCTGTAGTAAACAGAGGAATTAGAAGTTGTACCCTATTTTAGGCTGTTTATTCAGACTGTACCTAAAATCTGTTCTGCAAGCAGTAAGTTTTTAAAGTAGACAAACAATACTGCATTTAGTAGAGTGTTAAGTGGATGGTTGAAGAAACTGCACATAATTCAATTTAAAAAGAAAATTTCCATCAATTTTCCATCAATGAGAGGAGAGGCATCTGCCTAAAATTGCTTCCAATACAAATGTGCTATTTGGATCCAAGTTATGAAAGAAGGCCCAGAAAATAAAAATGACAGATAAGAAGTACTAAACAAAAATGTTTGGAAAATCGACTAGGTCACTTTGTGGGAGCAGAGTTCTCTTCTTAGAAAGGATTTGGGCAAAAGAGGGTGTTTGAACCAAGGTCTTTTGGGGTAGTATCTGTTGGCAGACAATTCTTCATGGATCTCTCAAGTTTTTGCATGTTTTGTGAGCAGAATTACTGACTGGGTTTTAATCATGATTTAATCTAGATTAAGGTGTGGAAAGGTACAGGAAGAACTGCCTTGAAATCACAGAAGTTCAATATAGTCACAGTCTCCTCAGGGAAAATACAGCACACCCTAAAAGGCCAGACAGGGAAACACTATGTATGATAGGATCAGTCAAAAGGCAAAGACAGGGAGAAAGAGAGGCAGGTGGAGTCTAGGCAAGTGCCTTGTTATAGTTCTGTAGGAAGGGGGAGATGAGGCAAGGAAGAATGCTCTGGCATTGGTTAGCTATATTTAAAGGTGACACTTCCACAAACTTATGCTGGGCTAACAGTGTGGTTATCTCCACTCCCTAGCTGTTGGTCTAAAGTAGTTGACAGCTGCCTTGAAGACGTAAAAGCATCACATTATAGAAACTACAAAACATGGTTAATGCAGATTGCCTTTGTTCAGAACCATCTTTTCAAGTTTGCAGAGAAAACCATGACATTAGATACAATGTCTCCTTTCTGAGTATGGGGTGGGTTTGTTTACTGCTTGGAGTAATAAATGTAGTGTCTCCAAAGGACTGGCCAGTTTACTGCCTATTATAAAATATTCAGTTTCTCTAAACTCGAGAGTTCTCTCTACTCATACATCGCTAGCACATGCAGGTACCATAGGGCCCTCTTTGCATTGCTTTGTGAAACATAGAGTTCATAAAACCAGAGCAAAAGTTGATTCTTTGGCTACTGTTTCTGTGAGTAATAAACTATCCTTTCCCTGTTTTCTGCCAGCTTCCAAGAAACTGTAATTGGTTATCTTGTTAGCCTACAAGAACAATAGTATAACATCTGAGAATGTTCACACTTCTTGACAGTACTGTTGATAGGATAATTCTGTAATTTTTAAAAATCTGGAGACAATGCTTTAGTGCAAACAAAAATATTCTAATAGAGAGAATTTCAGTACCTGGTAGAATGATAAAGAGGTGACTAAGAGCAGGTAGAATTTTGAAGAGACTATTGGGGCAAATTTCATGGACCATGATCTGTTCAGCCTCTGTTATATCCGGGTTCTGGTTCAGTGGAAAATCCTAGCACACCATTAATAGGAGCAGAAATACAGTCACTTCCCGATGAAATTATGTTACTTCAAACTTCTCCTGATACTGTTTTTTGGAAATATGAGGCAACCTGTACTGTATTCTAATTTATACGATAATTGGTTGTGTCATACACAGTTCTTTCTATTTTATATTATCGTGTTCCCAAATACATGAAGTCGTAATTACAGATACTTACTAATTTTATTATCAATGCTGGATTACATTTGTTTTCCATGACATAGTGTTGAAATTGTGAAAGTATAGTGCAAGTATGTTTTAAAAACACATCCATTCTTCAGAAATACAGTGATAAAGAGTCATTTATTTCCCTAAGATTTTGGCAGCTTTAGCAAGACTGATACATAATTATTTTCACAAGTTTTTATTAGTATTTTTACAAGTATTTTATCAAATTAAAGAATGTGAAACATCACCCATATCTGAGAACTCATGTGAGTGCTGACATAAGAGTATCCCATGCACATTGAAGTGGATTTACTATTTGGATTCCGCAAGATGTCAGGGGCTGAGTGACAGAAAGATGTAATGTCATCAAATGCAATACTCATTCCACATCTCATTTGAGTGGGACTAGGACTGAAGTTTAGGAGTCATGCTTCATGCAAGCTGGCTCTCCAATAGAGGGAGGGAGCTGGTAATGGAGCAAGGAGTGTCTGAATCTCTGCGTGGAGGAGTTCACAGCAGAAGACAGTGTGTGTCAAATGGCCACCCATCATGGGAATGCCTCTGCTCTACAATACACCACAGACTGCACCCAGAAGAATGTGGAAATGACAGGGGAAAAGTTTCCTTGTTGCAATTCTTGCAATTAGGGTGGGAAATTCACTTTCATTGTCTATAAAAATAATACATTCTAAGACTGGAGTATAGGGAAGAACTTTACTTTTCCCATTCCCCACTAGATTTTTTCTTCATATTTTAGAGAATAAGGACAGAATGAAAACTTATAGCATCTTCTCAATTGGATGGCTTGTGATTGGAGAAAGGACCATTTTAAAGAGAAAAAAGAGCTGCTTGTCTCATGGGAGAAAGATGTTATAGTCACTAGAGATAATAATATTTAGGGAACTGTTTAGATGTAGGAAAGTATCAACACCAGTCAGTCAGCAGAAAGCATAAATCCCTGGTTTATTCCACTGCTCTTACAAACCAGGTGAAGAATAGCTAGAATGTCAGGTTAGGCATGTGCCCCATGTGCCCCTTAGGGCTGTGGACTGAGCATCAGTCATCATCCATGAAGATCTCACTCTTCTCAGTTCTTCTGACAAACTTTACTTGTATATTTTTCATGGGCCCTGTGTCAACTGACTTTGTTTCCAGTAGATGAACTAATTTAGTTTTCAGTGTTTATTTATTTACTGTCAGATTATTGGAGCCGTCAGATTATTATTTCCATTCATTTTTCAGTTCAAACTGGTCACTTATTCCCATACTCTGTTTTCTATGGCATCAACTCTTATCCCCATTCCCTCCATCCCTATCCATACTCAGTCATGGTGTTTCATTTATAGACTGGCATGGTAGGTCACTTGCCCCTTAAGTGCCTGTGAGTCTACTACATCAGCAGTGCTCTGCTCGTCTACCCTGTTAGTAACTCTTGTTTACTATGATCACTGATAGAAACCATAGCAGCTGGGATGTAACCTTCCAAATTTTGACCTTTATTTATGTCTAGCACTGGAATTGGGGAATATACTAGAAATTGAATAACAGGCAAAATAAAGTATATGTATAAATATGTATGAATAGCTTCATTTTTGATAAAATGTGCAAACTATATATTCACAAGGAATCATTATTCAGACCTTTCCTTGATCTTTATTAAATGTTATAGAATGGGGAATTCAGTGAACCAAGTTGGCAAATTAATTATTTTTTTTTGAAGTTTAAAGCCCGTGTTGAAAGAGAAAAATTTTATAAAAATATGCAATTTGTAGAAATGTGGCAAATAAATTTCAGTAAGAGCAATTAGAAGGTAATGCATTTTAGAGAGAAAATAATTCTAGGCTACTTGAGATTATTATCTCTGAGCTACCAAAAAACTTTTTTTTTATCTTTTTTTTTTTTTATTGAATGGTAACTATGTACATTAATGCACCTCTGGGGTACAGTGTGGGGTTTTCACACACAATCCAAAATACTTCCATCAAACTGGTTAACATAGCCTTCATGTCATTTTCTCAGTTATTGTTTTAAAATATTCACATTCTACTCTTAGAAAAATTCACTTGTACCCCTGTAAGATAAACCTCAGAAGTGATCCCTTCAATCCTCCTCCCTCTACCCATTCCCCTCTCCCCTCTCGCTACCAAAAAACTTTAAGCTAGCAACTTGCATAGAAATTGCAGGCTATTCCCATTTCTGGTGATAGCTATTATCCTGCCATTCCCAGAAAAGGCTAACCAGCATTGTTTATTGTAAATGAGATATATAAGCACACCACCACTATCATACATATTAAGCTTTCATGGCATAAAAACTCTAGTGAACTCACATTAGAGTTGATGTCTGAATACACTTGATAAGAGACATGGGAGATCAAAAGGAGGCCTAAAGAAAATTAAAAATACTAAATTTAGGGGATTTTCATTGTGAAAGAAAGTAAAAATAATGTAATTAACATCCATCTCAAAAAATATAGACAGAGAGGGCAACTTTCCTTGACAAATTTTAGGAAACTTTTAAAAGATGACAAAATAGCTATCTTAAGCTAGCACCTTTATTTATACTTAATGTATGGAGGCATTTCCATTAAAACACAAGAAAACTTAAGGATATTTACCCTAACCATTATAATTTGTGTGTGTGTGTGTAGTGTGTGCATGTTTTCTTGGATTTGTAACCTATGCAATAAGGGAGAAAATAATTATAAAAGTGAATTGGGGGTGAAGAGACAACCTAGATAATTTACTTTCTTCCATCTCCTCTTCCCAGTTCATGAAATTGAACATGGCTGGAAAAAAGCACACAGTCATCATGAATGGTGTTAATTGAATTTTTGGTCACTAATGTAAAGTGGTAATTTAATTCTGCTCTGAAAATATACTATGTTTCCCTATTCACTTTTCCACTTTTCTAGATGACTATTCATACTTTCTGCACTTTCTTAAATTTCAAATACATCCTTCCCCATCCTCCTTCCCAGGATTCTATGTCACCAAATTGAAACAATCAAGACTACAGCCACAAGATCCCATCATCATTGCTTTACTTATCTCCTTGTATACATGACCATTACTCTTTCTTCATTTCTATCATTATTATTATGAACTGGTCCAAGATCAATCCCACCACTTGGACATTAGATCCCACCCATTCTTTCCCACTCCAGAATATTGCCTCAGCAATTCTCCTCTTTTTCCCTGTTTACTAAATTATTTTAATAAGTATAGGTATATGCTTCACCCTGGAGCCTCTACCACTACCACAAGTAGAACTGCTTCAAAGCCCACTGCTTCACCAGGGACACCCTCAACCTTGAGTCACCAGTGCACATTGTTGATGTAGCTATTGAGGCAGTGGTTGTGGGTTCTTGGTCCATGGGTGTTTGCTTGAACCACAACCACTGCCTAGAGAGCTTCATCTAGCTGCTACTGTTACCACTGCAGGGAGACCCTGAACAGAGTAACCCCCACAACACCAGCCTCAGTGAAGAGAGACTCATCCAGCTCCCAATATGAACATAATACAAATATCTGGTGAATAACCCAAGACCCAGCACAAATATCACCCAAAACAAACTTGAACAGAGGCAAACAAAATAAATCAGAACAGCTATAATACAGGTGTCTAGTGTATATGCCTCTCCCCTGCCACATCAACATTTAAGAGTAGGAATAAAAAAACACCATCTAGGCACTTCACATTCTTCTAATTAAACAGGAGAGTTCCAAGCAAAGAATAGAAAGAATAATGCAAACCTAATATCCCTGAGTCAAGAAAAAGGGTTAAGGTAAGAAAAAAAACAGCAAAAGAACCCTGGCAATATATAAAATCAAAACAGATCAACAACCCCAAGGGATCACAATGGAACTAATGTTGTGAACTCTAACGACAAGGAAACTATCAAAATGACAGTAATGGAATTTAGAATATGCATAGAAAATACAATGAATGGAACTGAAGAAGAGTTAAAAAAAAACACCACCACCAACAACAAAAAAGCCAAAAAAAATTTTCAGGAAATTACTGGAAAAGTCACCAGAGGTAGACAATATAAACAAAGATATAATAGAACTTAAAGAAATGAAAAAGTCTTTTAGGGAATTTCAAAACACAACAGAAAGTTTTAGCAGCAGACTAAACCAAGAAAATACTCACAATCTATGCATTCACCAAAAGGCTAATATCCAGAGTCTTTCTAAGAACTCAAACAAATCACCAAGAAAAAAAAAATCTAACAACCCTATTAAGAAGTGGGCAAAAGACCTGAACAGAAGTTTTTTTAAAGATGGAAAAAAGATAGCAAATTTATGAAAAAATGTTCTATGTCTCTAATCAACAGGAAAATGCGAATTAAAACCACAATGAGATATCACCTTACTCTTGTTAGAGTGACTTTTATTATAAAGTTCAAAAACAATGGATGCCCACATGGATGCAGGAAGAAAGGAATGGTTATACACTATTGGTGGGACTGCAAATTAATACAACCTCTATTGAAATCAGTATGGAGATTTCTCAAAGAACTAAAAGTAGACCCAGAATCCCATTACTGGGTATCTATCCAAAAGAAAAGAAGTCATTTTTATTAGGAAAAACTCCAGTACTTGAAGTTTATTGCAGCACAATTCACAACTGTAAGCGTGGGAATCAACCCACATGTCTATCAGTTCATGAGTGTATTAACAAAATGTGGTATATATATATATATATATATATACCATGAAGTACTCAGCCATAAAAATGATGAATTAATTCCTTTTGCAGCAGTTTGGAAGGAACTGGAGACCGTTATGCTAAGTCAAGTATCTCAAACACCACATGTACTCTCTAAGAAATTGAAAGCAAACACCACATGTATTCTCCAAGAAATTGAAACTTACTGATGGTCACACAAGAAGCAAAAGTCAATGGAAATCAAGAAGGGGAGAGAAGAGAAGTTGGGAGGAGCAAACCCCCACCTAACAGGTACAATGGATACTATTCAAGCGATATGCACGTTTATAGCCCTGACTTAAGCCATGTATCTAAAACATCTGTATTCCCTTAACATTTTAAAATAAAATTAATCTAATATGGTGCTGAAATTAATAGATTGATAGAATATATAGGTTTGGTGCTGATTATAACATAAAATATATGACAGTATCTTGGATTAAAAAAAATGCTTGAGCCTACATTTTCACGGTCTGAAATTCTTTCTAAGAAATTGACAAGAGACATGTATATGTAAGAAAAATAAATTTAATAAAAGAGAAATTAACGAGAGTGAAAGTTAAAAATTCCTAAGAGAAAACATTCATCACAGCATTAGTTAAAAAAATAAGAGGTCAGGAATAACTAAGCGTTATGTAACAAAGCAGGATAGTTACATGTATTATAGCAGATCTATTTCATGAAATATTAAACATATATTAAAATTAAATATATATACTTTTTTTTTTTAGATAGCTTTTGCCTAAGCTTTTTTGCAATAGCCTCATCGTAGTGCTATGCAACTTTAAATTTGGGGACTCAAACAATTCTCCTGTCTCAGTCTCATGAGTATCTCGGATTACAGGTGTGTGCCACTCTACCCTGCTAGTTTTTCTACTTTTTGTAGAGACAAGGTCTTGCTGTGTTGTGCAGGCTGGTCTCTCCTAACTTCAAGCAATCCTCCTGCCTCAGCCTCCCGAAGTGCTAGATTACTAGTATGAGCTACTGTGCCTGGCTAAAATTGTGTTTTTGACATTTTTTTTTTTTTTTTGAGACAGAGCCTCAAGCTGTCACCCTGGGCAGAGTGCTGTGGCATCACAGCTCACAGCAACCTCCAACTCCTGGGCTCAAGCAAGTCTCCTGCCTCTGCCTCCCAAGTAGCTGGGACCACAGGCGCCTGCCATAACACCCGGCTATTTTTTGGTTTTAGCCGTCATTGTTGTTTTGGCGGACCCGGGCTGGATTCGAACCCGCCACCTTAGGTGTATGTGGCTGGCGCTCTAGCCACTTGAGCCATAGGCGCCGAGCCGACAATTATTATTGATTTGAGTAAATATTCAGTGATGTTTTAAAAAACTAATATATCCAATATGATCATAAATATACTTAAGTCATACATAAACACTTTATAAAACAACCACAAGAATGTACACTGAGATGTTATAAATATCTTTCTATAATGAGTAAAAATATGAGATGCTTAAATTTATTAATTAAGAAGGAGTAAAAGAAACTATTACATAAATCAATAATATTATTAAGGGCATATAAGGACAAGGTAAACACTGACTTTTCTACAAAATCCTAGAATTGGGAAGGTTCTCTTGAAACCTTAAACATTGTACGTCTAGAAAAATATTCAAAACTGCTTTAAACTATGCATATTGGAGATACCATTGGAAATGGACTCTAGCCTTGAGAAGTCATTTTGGATAATTATGCCACTTTACATTGCCACAGTCACAAATAGCTCATGGTCACATTTCAAGTACACATGATGCAAAAAGCTGTTAGTATAAGTGGAACTTTAAGAGATTTTTCTCTCTAGTACCTTTATCTCTTTAAATACATCAGGCATTTACAAATAAGATACAAAAATAGATTCTATTGCCAAGAGCATATTTTTATCTTTTAGAAAAATAAATGTAAATTGAGATAAGCCCCTCATTAGTAGCTACTGTAAAAAAAAAATTATTTTTAGCATTAAGTTGTATGCCACTAATCTAAATAGAGCAAACTGTGTCAAATCTCCTTGAAAACAAAAGCCTATAAAAACAGAAAAGACTCACATTATAATAATAGAAAAGATGGGCTATTTTGTATTGCCTTGAACACAGCCAAACGTTTAAATTTATCCAAACACACCGCATCACTAAATACTCTGTTATTAAATCGTGTCCCCCTTAAATTTGCTTTGACCGGTGAAATCCAGCCAACTTAGTAATTTTTCAGTTTTCATGAGGGCCCTGAAATGTGAATTTTAAAAATTAAATATTTTTAATAAAAATAGGAAAATGAAATTTGAGCTGCACCCCTACCTTTAATCTCTATATCAGAAAAATGATTTGACAAGGTCCCTTTCCTGTTAATGAACAATCAAGTAAAAGCAAAAACATGTTTGCTCACTGCTGCAAAGAGCTTCTATTCTAAGAAAAAGACGTATTTCCTTGTTTTGATGATTTTCATCTTTTGTAGCCTGTCTCCACTGGAGGAGAACTTTCAATTCCCCCCAAGACCACAAAGTACCCCTACTTCTCCCTCGTCATTGTGGTTACCAGTTTATTTATCAGTTGTGGCAAATGGTAACCCTCTCCACCATACTTAGCTAAATATTGTTTATCTTAGGAACAAAGCACGGAGGACAAATATTTCAATGTGGTTTTCCATTTGGGGAGGGAGCGGGGCTACCACTTGAACTCCAGCTGAGTCTCAGCTTCTCAGCTCTGCCTTGTGGAGGCAGCCGAAAGTGCACAGGGCTCTCCAGGCTTCAGAGAGGCACTGAGGCTCTAAGTTGCATGATGGAGGCAGGAATTAGATCTGTATGATCAACATGAGAAGTCATAGATTCAAGGCCCTAGGCAAAGGGAAAGCTAGAAAGACTACTACAGCACCCTGAATTAATTTTTATATAAACAGACCAAAGGGAACATGGTGTCTTCTCTTAAGGAGAGTCTTCAAGGGGCTTTTCTTGGTTGGGATTTATGCTGATTCTAGTAAACTAAATATAGAACGAATGTTCACGGAAGAAAAATCAAAATTAAAAAAAAAACACTATCTCTACCCAAGGCCACCCAATATGAATAAAGAAAATCCCCTTCAAGTTTAAAATATTAGTGTGTATCAATGATAAAGGAGAGAATGTGCTCTATTTTGTTTAATTTAAAAAAATACGCTGCTCGTGACCCACGGACTTGACTTCATGGTCCACTACTGGGTCACAACCCTCTGTTGGAAAAACACTGGTCTTAGGGCAGCCCATTTGTGAGTGGGAAAAGAGTTAGGTCTGGTGCATTGAGCCTGTGAGTGGCCCAGATACCTAATTCTTTTTTTTTTTTTAATTTCAAATTATATGAGGGTACACATTATTAGATTACATTGTTCTTACTTCTAGGGTACAGTTCCAGTTATAAAAGAGCCCCTCATCCAGGGGGCGTGTTACACACCCTCACAAGGAGCACAGTTAAGCGAGATGCCTCCACATGCCCTCCCTCCTTCTGCCAATCGTCCTCCCTCCGCCCTCCTCCCCCTGCTTCTGTACTAGACTATATTTGTGTTTTATTGTTCATACGAACATGTAATTTTTTATATGTTGGCTTCACGTTAGTATTAAGTACATGTGGCCTGAGAAAGAACTGTAGTGTTATAGGGCCACGAAGGAGAAAAGCTACATTTTCCTCATCAGCACTGGTTTTCCTGGTGTCAGAATCTAATGGTCTTGCCCATTGGTTTTGCTTCAAATCTATTGGTCAATTTGGACAGAACTGTCAGTTCAGGCTTTCATTGTTACCACTGGAACAATGCACAAGAAGAGTGGTACAAGTGAGACAAACTCTTCAGGGTGTTGGTTAAGAGTGTAGGTTACAAAGTCAGACAGGTTTTGAAGCAAATTCCTTCTCTGTCACTTACTAGTTGGTTACCTTGACAATTTACTTAACCTTCCTAGTAGGCTTTCTCAATCGAGTTTATTGTGAGTCTAAAGGACTTAGCATAATGCTAGGCACAGGATGCATCATAAACATAGATAAGTGATGTGATTTTTAATTCATGGCTCAGCTAATAACTAGTCGTGTAACCTTGTAGTAATCACCTAACATCTGTGAGCTGAGAAAAGCCACGCCCCTGTCTCTCTTACCTTGAAAGAGAGAGGCCATGTGCTTCCAAGTCTTAGATTCCATTAATTAAAACCTAGTGATGGAAATGTCTCTGCCAGCTAGATTTGCAGGAAATGCTGTCTGTGCACTTTTCTCTATCATCCAGACACTGGCTTCTTTTAGAAACTGTCTTGCTTGTTAAAAATGTTCAGAAGCAAAATAGAATTATAAAATCAAACTTCCACCTCCAGGTTTTAGTGGAGAAAAAAGCAGG